>PVIY010015047.1:0-54848 GCA_004026745.1 Myrmecophaga tridactyla
GAGGCTCACCAGCCGAAGCAGGAATGGGGCCTGTCTCCTCTGAGTTCTCCTTAAAAGGCTTCCCATGATTAGATTTTAGCATCACTAATTGCAGAAGACACTCCCCTTTGGCTGATTACAAATGGAATCAGCTGTGGATGCAGCTGACGTGATCATGACCTAATCCTATGAAATGTCCTCATTGCAACAGACAGACCAGAGCTTGCCCAATCAGATAAACAGGTACCACAACTTGGCCAAGTTGACACGTGTCCCTAACCATGACACAAGTCTATAGAAATGTCCAATCAAAGGTATCCAGGGAAAGATACCTTGGTTCAAGAAGGCTGATGAAATTCAGGGTTTCTCTCTCAAGTGAGAAGGCACATGGCAAACACAGTCACAGTTTCTCTCTTGTCTGGAAGGGTACATGGAGAGCAAGGCATCATCTGCTAGCTTTCTCTCCTGGCTTCTTATTTCATGAAGCTCCCTGGGAAGCATTTTCCTTCTTCATCTCCAAAGATCGCTGGTTAGTGGGCTCTCTGCTTTTCGTGGCTATGTCGCTCTTCTCTGGCTCTCTCTGAATCTCTTATCCTCCAAAATGTTTCCTTTTTTACAGGACTTCAGAAACTAATCAAGACCCACCCAAATGGGTGGAGATACATCACTACCTAATCCAGTTTAACAACCACTCTTGATTGCGTTACATCTCCAGGGAGATGATCTAATTACAGATTCAAACATACAGTATTGAATAGAGATTATTCTGCCTTTATGAAATGGGATTTTGATTAAAACAGGACTTTTTTTTGTCTACTTTAAGAAATACGTAGAGGATTTTCTTCTGAAAATGTTGCATCTGTTCTAAACTTCCACATGAAAACTTTCTATTTACTATCTACTTTTTTACTGCATCACTCTTCTTTTACTCTACATTAAAAAGTTTTCCCAGTCATGAAAATGACTTAGGTTTCCTTTTTCCCTACGCAGCTCACTCAGTTTTTTTGCTAACATTTTGTGTAGTGTGTTCTCAAAAAATGAATTATGATTTCATTTTACTCTCTTTCAGAATGCCATTCTTTGGCTCAGCAAAATGTCTCTGGTCCTTCTTTCAGCACTTTGGAATTTCCGATATTTCATCATCTTTTTCTGTTCCAGGATCTTAATCATGTCAACTAATTTTGTAATTTCCTTTCTAGTTTGGAAATATTTCACAAAATCACAGTCCAATGTTTTAAGCCTATATTCATCTGAGGGCTTTGAACTGCCTGTTTTACTAGCCTTTGTTTATCCCACACACAGGACTCAAATGCCATTATGTCCAAACATGGACACTTACCTCTCTGTCTTCCTCTCCACGCCCACATTTCTCCCTGTGCTCAAAATGGCATTTTAATCAGCATCTTCTAAGTGAGCTCTTAAATTGTTCTCTTATATCCATTTTTTGATAAGCCTAGAATGCTAGAATAACACTCCCCACCTGCAAATTCTTGGTCTTTTTCAATTTATGAAAATATAGTTACATTTAAATCACATCTACATAATAGAAATGCATTTTTGAAAATTGACACAAACATTTTTAATATCTATTTGTAAACCGCATTTAGATAGTATATCCAATATGTGCTGAGACATGAAAGTTTTTTACTAGGGTGGATAATGCAATGGGCATATAAACTGTATTGCATGTGATATCTGTAGACTACATATAATGCAATTCGCTTTTAGGCTAAATCGTCTTTTTATGTACATGCCGAGATCTTATATTGTCTACTTTTTGTGCTCTGAAGATAAAAATCACTGAATAATTATATAAAGATAATACTAATAATTATTACTATAGTATCAACTATTAATTGTGTGTATACTTTGCCTGAAAATTTGCTATTTTACCAAGTTACTTCCATTTATTTTCTTGAATACACAATCTATGGCAGTTATTATTATTGTACTACAGATCAAGAAACAAAATCTAGACGTTGTTAATTATTCAAATTTAAAAATGAATTAAACAAAATGGTTGACTTACAACTTCTTATTTCTTCTAATTTCAAAGTTTGTGGTAGACAGAACAATGGTCCACTGAAGATGTCCACATGCTATTCCCTGGGACCTCTGAATATGTTATAATTCATGAGAAAGGGGAATCACAATGGTCAAACAGCTGACTTTAAAATGGGGAGATTATTCTGGTTTACCAGGATGGGCCGAATGGAATCTCAAGGTCTTTACGTGGAAGCGCAGAGCAGAACAGAGTGCCAGGGTGATGAGATGTGAGAGAGATTGTACCTGCCCCTGTTGACTTTGAAGAATGGGCAAGAGCTGGGAGCAGCTGAGGACATTGTCTTGAACCTGGAAAAAGCGAGGTGATGCATCTTCAGAGACAGCCGGGACAGCAGCCCAGTGCTACCCTGTCACCAGCGTAACCAGATCTAAGAACAGTACCACCAGAACCATACATTAGTACATTCGTGTTGTTTTAAAAGTCACTACATTTATGGTAATTTACTACAGCAACAGTAAAAATGAACACAAATCTCTTAATGTATTTTTATCTTTTGATGATCAAAAGCTATTTTAAAACTGGAAGCATATGTGCCAGCACGTATTAGGCAAGAAACGAAGACTGGAGATACTAAGCTTATTGCAAACGACTTTTCCTGATTGCCGCTACTGGATTTTAAATTGAAATATAAACACATCAGGAATTGTATTTCTTCTGTATTTTCTACACACGCCTTCACAGAATGCTACAACTATTGGAATAGTTGGTCTCACTTGTGTTCTAGAATGTGTTGCCCTCTGATCTACAATAAATCTCTTCTGTTCTCAAACTATATGAAGGATTTATTTGTATATAAGAAAGGCAATAGAGATCGTATGAGAAACTATTTTCAGTATTTCAATTACTCACTCTTCAATAGTCTCTTAATATTCTATGGAAAAGGTTGTTTTTTTTTTTAACAAGTTATTGGAAATTTTAAAAGTTGAAAGATTGTGCGGTAACTCAAAGAAATGAAAACAATTACAGTAACCAGCATGTGTCAAGCAATATCTCCAAGGGTTCCATGTGTATCATTCAGACTTATCCTAAAAGCATTCCCATGACATGATCATATTACAACACCCACTTTACAGAGGAGGGAAGAAAGGCTTTCAATGTTTAGGTAACGTGTCAATTGTCCCACCCATGGTCTACGGAAGTGGCATTTTCAGAATGAGCCCAGGCTTTCTCTATGCAAAGCTGGTGTGTATGTGTATGTGTGTGCGTGAGAGAGATCTGGTTTGTTTGTTTATTTGATGGTTTGATGGTACACTGAATGAAGCTGAATGTGAGAATGATAGAGGGAGAAGGGCCGGAGACACAAATGAAACCAGAAGGAAAGACAGATGATAAAGATTGCAATGGCATAATCTAGGAAAACTTAGAGTGTACAATGACAGTGACTAAATATACAAATTAAAAAATGTTTTTGCATGAGGAAGAACAAAGGAATGTCAATATTGCAGGGTGTTGAGAATAGATAGTAGTTCATATTTTAAAACTTTAACTTATATGTGAGACTATTTGATGGTTTTGATTTGTTTTTAATTATGGCTGCTTTAAAGCCTCTCATTAGGTATAATAAAAAATCACTTTCATTTGCTGAGTTGTATTATTTGTAGTTATTAAATTCCAAATTAATCCATAGCCTCATTACCTTTAAAACTATTCCTCAAATTTGAAACAACACACAAGGTTATTGTGAACAGATAAAAAAACCTAATCATCATTCGCTTGAACAATTAGAAATATTTCTTCATAAAACTTCTTTAGCCATGCTCCAAAATTGTAACTTTGTACAATTTTCCTTCACCTGACCATTCCCCCCAGCCTCTGTCCATATGTTTCATCTACTCAATAAAAAATATAAATTTGAGCCCTTATGTTCCCATGCCTGTTGGATTCTGGGGACATGGTAAAGAAGTCGAATATTATCACGAGACATGCGATGCATTAACTTATTATTTATCAATTAGAACCTAAACAATAAATTTTAGACACAGATTATGACAGGGCATTTTGGGAGTAATGTCCAATGTATTAATCAGATCTCTTATGAAGTAAACAATCTCAATTTAATCACCACCTTTATTGGACATATACCCTTAGAAAAGAAAAAAGGTAGTAGATCTGGTCTAACCTACTTGTAAATATGTTAGGAAAGATCATCTAGCAAAAATACCAAATTCATTTCCAGAATGTTCCTATGTTCCTGAATTGCCTATTAAAAAAACAAAAACAAATAAAACAAACAAAACAAATATATGGATTTTGAGGCATAGCTTCCTGGAAAATGTCCTGTAATCTATGTAACAATTTGAGGATTTGATGTGGAGATAAGAAAGACCTCAGAGTATTGAGGAGATTCAGGACCTCCAGCTTTGTCAATGCTTTGATATCATCAGTAAAGCTTGATCCTGGGAAACAGCTCTAGTATTTGTGAGTCTGATTTGACAATCTGATTCCTTATATGCATATTATCAATGAAAGCAGAGGAAAAACTTCACAACAGAATTAAAAATGAATCAAATACCCCATTCAATGAAAAAATGAAAGATAGCAAAAGACATTCATTTATTTAAAAAAATGGCATAGTTTTTGGAATAAACAGAAGCTGAAAATACTACTAATAATTATCACTTAAAAGGGAATCCAAATGTACAAATATTGGAAAGTAAAATTTAGAAGATAATAGCAGTCTATTAAATTTATCTTATTTTACATTAAGAATTTATATTTAAAATTTATATTAGATAGAATTTATATTTTCCCAATTAGGATAGAGACATTATTTTAGTATAGTATGAACTCAGAGTATCCATAAATCAAACGATATATGTTGAAAAACTTTAAATGTAAGCATTTCCTGATAAATAGCTCTTTGGAAAATGATTTAAAATGTATCTGGGGAATAAATTAAAAGGTAATTTGAAGCTATATATCCTTTTGAAATACATTTGAATGGATTAATTGCAGCCTGTTAAACATATGGTTTGTATCCCACATCATGCTACATTAAATAGTAACAGTTTTCTTTATGTTTCTTGCTTTGTTTTAAAATAATGTTTGATTTCTTGTATAACATTCAAAAACTGTCTTACAAATAAAGGCTAGAGGAAGAACAGATTGCTTTAGCAGCAGCAAATATTGTACATCAGATTTGTATAGATTGCTTCTCTGGAGCAAATTTGACCTCATAAGCACAATAAATCAAAGCTCCCATGTAGTTCTAAATTATCAGGGCCCAAATAAGTGCGATGACTGGCATCAGCAGAAGGGGAGGGCAGCCTGCTTTCCCGGTTGAGTTCATAGCAGTGGAGAAGGGAGGGCAGAGTATACTTCATCATTATGCAGTGGGTGGAATAGAGCCTCTTATGTCCCAGGATTTCTTAACATCTGGTTTCTTCTCTTGGTATGGGGTTCTGACTTGGACCTTTCCATGTGGCAGGTATTTACAGGTCCTCAGCTCTGGCTCTTGGAATTTCAGAGGCATATAATGGGGCTGGTGGTTTTATCAGCCAAAGGTGGGCATCTGGTGGAGGGAGAGGTCTCTTTTAGAGACACCATGGTAAAGTAATGGGCTGTTCGAGGGGTTTTTCTCCCTTGCTGGCATCAGGTGATATGGCAACTATGAACAGTTGTTGCCTCTGGTTAGAAATGTGCAAAGACACCATCTCAAGAGGAGTTTAGGTATTTAGCTCTTTGGTGACGCTATCTTAGACAAAGCATGGTGACGTCAAGTTCTCTATTTCTTCATAGTTTATCCTATATCAAGAATTTGGGTGGAACTGAAGATAAGAAAAATTTGCATGTTATTTTAGATAGAGACCAAAGGTATAATGTAAACTGGGATTTATTTTGATGAATACATGTATTTCCTGAAGTCTGGAAATTATATTAAAGCCTACACAGGCATATCATCTTATTGTGCATGCTATATTGCTTTCTCCTTTATGCCATGATGAATGCAAGGTACTTTCATCTAATTGAGTCATTGACTTTTATTTCCATCCTCAACTTTTGAGCTAACCACCTTTGTTGATGGAAACCCTCTGAGTACATCAACCCTCTCATAAAGATTATTTAATGTAAGTGATTCCTAAGATTTTCCAAACGTAAGATGCATTCTTCCCTGAACATGTGAAACCTCATTGTCTCAAGGAGGCCTGTTTCTTCTGGAGGGAGAGGAGGGCAAGGGGCCACAACCTGAATGTGCTTTCATGTTGCCTGATTCCCAGCACACAGGAATACCAGTGGAATCTTAGAGGGTTATTTCAAAGACTGGAAGGAAACCCTGAATAAATAGCATCACATATTGATGTTTTAACTTTAATATTCAGTTTATTTTAAAACGTCAAAAAAAGTTTTAATTTAAAAAATATTCTGTTATTTTTCCTGTTTGTTTGACTTTGCTCTAATGTAAGTGCTTAGTTAATTTATAAAGAGAAGGCAGGTATTAAGGATTGAGCAGAAACTACCTCCTAAGACATAGGCACAGGCATTATCTTGAGGTATCTCTTCCACTTGTGATTTTGAGAAATTTGACATATATTTTTCAGGCTAATCTACACCAATTTTAGTTATTAATACTCATGGTCATTAGTTCCAAGCTGCATGTGTCTGAAACCCTGCTTTGAACATTTCCTGTCTACAAATGCCAGTGCTCCATTTTCTCCCTACCTTCCATTGGCAGGTTTCCATCAGTTATTTATGGTTTGTAAAGTGAAGCTCAGTCACAAAGAACTAGAATTCTTACTATGCTAAGAACTTTTTAGGAAAAATAGCATAAATCAGATCAGTAACAAAAGAAAGTAAGAGAATTTGTAATCATGCAATACGCACATATAACTTGAAATAGTTACAATACATGGACATGTAAGCAAAAAATTGAGAGTGACACTGTTCAACCCTCTTTACTGTGAAACAGCTGCCTAGCATACCACATGTGACCTGTGACGACAAGAAACAAAACTGTTTCAAACCTCATCCGAGGACTTTCCTGCTCAGCTGCTGGGATGCATGCACCTTATTTGGAAAATTAATTTATTATATAATGGAATTGCCTTATTAAAACATTACATATATACATATATATGTGTGTGTGTATATATATATATATATAGAGAGAGAGAGAGAGAAAGGTATATATCACACATGGAAATATAATATATAATACTTTCTCAGAATATCCTTTGTAATAATAAATGTTCAAAAAGGAAAGGAATAAATTAGAAAAAAATAGTACTAATTTAAAAGAAAACTTTCCTGAGACTATCCTTTTTTTTTTTTTTTAACATGGGCAGGCACCAGGAATCGAACCCGGGTCCTCGGGCACAGCAGGCAAGCGTTCTTACCTGCTGATCCACCGTGGCCTGCCCGAGACTATTCATTCTTTAATTTAAAGGGAAAAATCAAGGATCAGATGAAATTATTAATATAGAAAAAACTATGGATTGCACTATAAAATTTTGAACTGATTTTATAAAGAGATCCTTTAAATTGGCGAGAACACATTATTTTATAAAAGGTTATTTCAGGGCGGGCCACGGTGGCTCAGCAGGCAAGAATGCTTGCCTGCCATGCCAGAGGACCTGGGTTAGATTCCTGGTGCCTGCCCATGTAAAAAAAAAAAAAAAAAAAAAAAAAGTTATTTCATAAAGATGATCAGATGGGTATTTGTTTTATATCTGACCATAGGATCACATTTTTGATTTGCTTTTTTTGTTTTTGGGGATCACATTTTTTAAGGGAGTAAAATGTATTGGATTTGGAAGTAAAACATTATGATCCAATAACCAAATATGATCTCAATTTAAGTGAGAGGGTAAAAGAAACACATATTGGAACATGCAAAAATTAGACAAAACATCACCCATAAAGCCTCTCTGTAGAAGCCCTTTAAGAAAAATTTCTGGTAGAACAAACACAAAAGACAGCAGAATGGAAACACTCAAAGTAAAAGTTAAAAATAACTGGAAACAGAATGAGAATTCTGAATATTTATAACAAATTTAAAAGTTGAAGGCATTATTTAGAGGAAGACAGACAGGGATGAGTAAGTAAAAGTGAAACATCTCCACACTCTCTTATCTATGACAGAAGCATGTGCGGGGAAGACTGTGTGAATGGAACATAAAAAGGTAAGTACTAGCAGAAAGGGGTAAGTAGCAGAACATCTAAGTTACCAAAGGTGAGAGTTTTAAAATAAGATAAATAACTTAAGGTACCATCAGAAACAATAAAAACCATAAACATAAGACAAATATATAAATATAATATAGATCAGTCATAAACCAGGCATATTTGTTGTTATGTTGCATAACATTGGTTAAATTCCTTTATTGAAAGACATTTGCTTTCAAATTGGGTTCTAACCCAATGGGGGGAAAATAGCAACTAATGGGAGGAGAAGAATATAGGCTATAAATGAAAGGGAAAATTAAAGCAGTTTTGACAATATTGACATAGATAAATCCCAGTGACTTAACTCAAAAGAAGATACTTATTTTTTGCTTATGGGAAGTGTAAAGCTCTATTCCTGCTGCAAGAGGATGAGTCAGGGATCCTTACTTCATGAGTGTACTCTTTTCCAAACTTAGTTTCCATTTCATAGTTCGAGTTTGCAGATGGAGCAAAAGCGTGGAAAATTTTCATGGATATTTTCATTTGATCCTAGACTGGCAGAAAATGAGTAATATGCATATCACTTATTTCCATATTATATTGAGAACAACTTGGTCCTATGCTCATAAGAAACTGCAAAGATATCCTGGAAATGTAGTATGCATGCCCAGAAGGAAGAAACTGGCTTGATGAACACCTAGCAGTCTGTTAGAAGGGGCTTCTGACTATATTTAGATCTGTTGAATGGTGCTTTCTGTTCTCTTTAGCCTCCTTCATATTCCAACCATTTCAGCAATTATCATATGGAGAACATTCTGTTTTATGAGACCATTGTGACAGAGAGCACAGTGTTTCTATGCTGTCACATATTTTGAAAAAGAAAATAATTTTTTAACCAAGAAAAACCCTAAAATGGAAAACCCTAAAATGAAAAACCCTAAAATGTGTATTTCTTATATAAAACAATGGCTTTAGAATTCAATACTACTCATATCAATATGTAAATTTCCTCACATTTGATTTCATGAATTGTTTAAAACCAAATGGAAAATTGATCAAACTGGCATTTTAAAGAAATTACTTAACTACAAAATATACTTATTTTTTCCTAGTGTGCATGAGGAAGGAATGAAAGTCAGTATCACCCACTGAACAAGGAGATTCAAAGTTATAATTTAAAATATTCTACATTAATTATAAAGCAATCACAAACATAGCATAGGAATGGGTGATAATACTGTTAAATGATTCATTATACTTAGGGAAACATAGAAATCTTTTTAGTAAAAAAAAACCAAATTTTCGAAAATCAAATTCCTTGTCACTGAAAGAAAAAAAAACAATTTAAATTATAATACATACATTCAAACAAATTATCAAACCACCACCAGTTCACTCACAAAATCAAATATGGAATTCTGACAAAAGATTCTCCATTTCTAAAATAGAAATAACCTTTTAAATAAGGCAAGTCAAGACTCATTCCCCAGAAATAGCTTTAAGAAAAATTTTCATTGGAAACTGACTTTAGCTGCATTAAATTTCAATTAATTCAAATATATCAAATATTATCTCATACTCAAAATGCTTAATTCAAAATCTAAATGTTCTACATAGAAGAACAGAAATATTAAATATACAAGTTTAAAGCTAAACAACAACATTGAAGGACTTTAACTTTTTACTCACAATGATCTTTCTGTATGTTTTCAGCTAAACTATTAAATCTGATTCTCTGTAGCTGTAGGCTTTGTCTTAAGTTATTATCTGCTAAACATAATTCTGAGAGAGGAGTCAGAGACAGTATAGTCTTAACGTATTCAGAAATGCTTATATGCACCATGGTGTTTTGAAACTGTAGTCACCCCAGAAAAACATGTTCTCAAGATTAATTCATTCTTCTGGGTGTGAATCCACTGCAAGTAGGACCTTTCTGCAAGGTAGCAATCAGGGCGGGTCTCAGCCCTACTACTGGACTCCTTTTTAAGTAGAATGAAATTCAAACAGAAAGAGAGACTCCAAGGAACTGGCCAGAAGCCAACGTCAACAGAACCAAGAAGAAAAGGATTGACCAGGAGATACAGTATGTGCCTTCCATGTGACAGACCAAAGGACCGAGCCTGGCGAGCCAGCTCAGGACGTCCGCCTCTGTGCAGAAAACGTCGCCCAGCTGATGCCTTGATTTAGACTTTCTTTTAGCCTCAAAACTGTAAGTTAATAAATTCCCATCGTTTAAGTCAATCCATGTCATTCTTTGTGCCTAAGCAGTGAGGAAACTAAAACAGCATGTATAGTCTAAATATTCAGAATTGAGATGGCAGTGGGGTTATATCCCTTCATCTGCAGCTGGTAATACAGATGCATCTGTTTGTAAAGCTATGTCGAAAGCCATACACACATGTGCACTTTTCTCTACGGATAGTTTAATTTATTAAAAATAAATAAATATCTGAGATTCTGGGAAGATGACAAAAACAATAGCAGTATGGGTTTATTGTCTTTCCAGAAAAACTGACAGAGTTAGGAGATAGCAAAATCAAAAATCCAAATAATAACAGTTACAACCAAAGGAAATGAAAACCTATTCCCACCAATGGGAAGATTGTGTGTGAGGACGTGAAAGGAAGCCAGGGTGGCAGAGTCTGACAAAAGACCAGCAGAACCAAAAACTCACAAGTGCAGGTTCACTGGAACCCACGCGGGCTGATACGAGAAAAGAGGGCAGAATTAGGAGGGTTTCCCCGTCCGCAGGAGCAGGTGAGTAGAAGGAACGTGCAGTCACAGGCCTGGAGGATGGAGCACCAGAGCAGGGGAATGAGCAAAGCTGACCTGAGACCTAGGATGTGGCCTCACTCTCCAAGCTCCTGGGAGTGAAATCAAAACTGAAGACAGAACACACAGGGAAGAACAAAAGATATGCCTGGACCAAGGCTGGGAAAGAGAACCAGCAGATCACAGACAGCAAGCCACCCTGTCTGTTTGTTGCTCTATGAAAACATCACTGTGCTGCTTTCACAAGCACAAATAAGAAGCAGAATCTGCGGGACAACAGAAAGGCTTTGCTGGGCTGTGCTCCGTTACAGAAATCAGGAAGACTAATTTTACCTCCTAATGAAGAAAGTACAACGTTCAAATCCCATGCAAAGTCATTATAAGAATAAAGAGTATAAAGAACAGAATAATATCCCTAAAGAGAAGGAAAGCATGCCAGGAAGATATGCCCACAAAACAGTAAAAACCTATAACCTACTATTAAGTAATAAGCTGAAAGACATTAGTAAAATAGTATAATACATGAAAGAGCAACGTAAATCAGAATTAAAAAACTCAGAACTAAGGTCACAGCATTCAATAAAAATGAGAAATTGTAGTAAATTATTTCAGATATGCATAAGAACAATAACAGCAACAGTGAAATAATGTTTTAAGACAGAGGGCAAAAATAGGAAAATTTAAAATAACCATGAGAAATGAAGTAAGAGATTAGAAGGATTTAAGAAAAAATAGGCAAGATGTTGAGAACAGGAAAGGAGATTAAGCAAAAAGAAAAAGGCGTCTTTAAAGAAAAAACAAAAAATAGTATATATAGTAAAAGTGAAATAAAAAATAGAGTAAAATCCTAATATATATATATATATATATTATATATATATATATATATATATATATATATATAAGAGAACACAGTGTACCAGGGAATATCGACTCTGAATGAGCAATACCAAGATGTGACCTAAGATATATGTATTTGTTTGGAGGCGGGGGGCACCTAGAAGCTTCTAATTTGTGACTTGGGAAGAAAATCAGATTGTCATTAGACTTCATGATAACAATACTTTATGCCAGAAGAAAATGCAGCAGTGCATGTAATACACTCAAGATAATTTGAGCTAAAAATTTCATATTCAGTGAAATCCACATAAAAGAAAAAGGTCAGAAAAATTTGTTTTCAAATCCAAGAACTCAAAGAATCCTGCTCGCAAGAGCCTTCTTAGGGTGGCCTTATAGAGACGCAGTTTCCAACAGAGACATTCCCAGGAAGAGTGGTGATGACTGTTATACGATTATGCATAACCACAACTAATGAGAACTGAGGGGGGTAGGGTATAGGATTTGGACTCATTATTCTTTGACGGTGTAGGTATAATATGGCAAGTGAAAAATGGGGTAGAGAAAGGGGAAAGTACACTTAAAATATTTTGAAAAACTTTTAATATTCAAATTGGTGCTAGTATTAGTACTGGTATGCTGAGTATATGTGGTATATGCTGACATAAGCGATTACAGGATATTCCAATTCTCGCATCCCCTTTGTTCTTTCTTCTCAGGTGCATGTCCAGGAATCGAACCCAGGTGTCTCGCATGGAAGGCCAGAGTTCTACCACTGAACCACCCGCGTTCCCCTGTGTTCTTGGGAGTCGGGATGCTCTGCATGGAAGTGAAAATTCAAAGGGAAAAGGTAAAAGGATTAATGAAAGTTCTTTAATGTCAATTTTAAATCGGAAATATCAATATAAACATATGTAGACACGTAGATACACACATATATAATTATATATATATAGACACATAGAAATAATATTAACATTTACATTTAGCTCTGTTCATTGGATAGGTCTAGAAACTATAGCCTACCCTGTAGCAATAAGCAACCCTAATACTCAGATTATGGTATTTCCAGTCATTGTACATATGATCTATCTTAACTTTCCAAAAAGCTATTCTTTATATTAAAGAGATTATTTTGAGCTGGAATGGAAGATCTGGGTTTCTAGCAAAAGAAAACAAAATCTGAGAAAAAGGAGAGCATCAAAATTCTTCCTTATAGTATACAATCAATGCCTTCTGCTATTATTAAATTTATTGTTAAAAGAATTTAATAAAAGGTAAAGAAGTAATTAAAACAGATTTTAAAACCCATAAACTTAAGGAATAAGTAAGAGTCCATTGAAGACCTTAGCTCCCTCTAGAAGCAATACTGACTGTCCTTCAAAGGGTTTAAAAGCTTTTGTTCATCTACACATGGCCAGGACTGGTGTGTCCCGCACGGAGAGACTGCACCCTGAAAATGGCCTTAGTCGGAAAGTTGCAATATAGTATCGGATGGTGGTAAAGCATCAGTGATGAAATAACTGACAAAGAGTTAGATTTTATGGACTGTAATCTAAGCAACTGAACAAGCAAAGTGTTTGCACAGAATAAGTGATTCTCTGGAGAGGGAGAGCGATGCAGCACAGAGGACACAATGGTGAGCCACCCCATGGTGTACAAGAGAACCCTAAAGTTCACCTAATGAGATGCTTGTATTCAAAAGTAGAGGAGAATAATCCACAAGTTGGTTTATAAACTGAAAATACAATTATTAAAAGAAATATATTATTTTTATAGTAAGATCTAATTGTACATTTAACTTCTTATTCTTGCATAGTTAACCTCCCTGCATAAGAAGAAAAACATGAATGAAAAAAGTAGTTATAATTTTTAAGCATTAAGAAGTCAGTGAGAAATAGGGTCTACTTCTGCTATAAGAGCCCTGGGCATAGTGGCCAAATGTGGAGATTAGTAAGGCTTCTGATTAAAAAGCTGAATGGGGTGATTTTATGGCATAACAAATTCTATCTCCTCAGTGCCATTCTGAGTATTATCCTGATGGTTTCCTGATCAGTGGTTTTAGTAGGTCATAGCAAAATCAAGCCCAGATCCAAGAAGGTGCAGGAGGAATACGGACTCCATCATCCACCATCATGCGTCCTCTGGAAAAGTTCTGGATCATGAGAACATCCTGTTTGGAATTAGGGGTAGGACTTTGGGAATGTGTGTTGGGGAAAGGAAGAAGATTTTAATATTACCTTCTCTGCTCTCTGAAGACAGGGGCTCCTTCATTAAAAAGGAGAAATATCTGTTAAATATTTAACCTTCACCAGCTCCAATGGGTATATTAAATTTGGATATAAATCATTTCAACCTTCCCTTAACTCCTTCTGCTAACTAGGGGAAAAGTTATAACTAGGAAATAAAATAAAAATAAGAAACCCTTGAGTGTCTATTTTAGGAATCAACAAATATAATATAGTAGACTTCAACCTATTCTGTAATACATGGTTGCAAAAATGTCCTATTAACTTATGTATTTGACATCGAATTAAGTCTTTCTCTAAGCTGCTATAAAGAGTGGGCTAATCACCTTCTCCTCTTCAGTATCTTCTAGGGATTATAAGATCCATACAACATCCCATAAAAGGTCCCTTGGACTGTTCCCTTTATTGCACATCATTCTCAGGCTCCATGTCGGGCATAGCAGGTGCTTTAAAATATCCTGTGAAGCTTGGCCATGCTATTTTTCCCACTCTGGGTGTGCCATGTTGTCATTCTAAGCTGTGCTTATCCAATTCTCAGGGATCATGAGCTAGAAGAATTGTAATGGTCTTCACTATTCATGGAATCTATAAAATACTTCAACCCCTCTAAGAGTTGGGGGAAAATTCCAAAAATGTTGTCATCCCAAATATTACCCTCTTTTACTTCTCTTTAAACTGTGGCAGCTCCTTCTGAACAATTTAAATGCTGGAATAGACTCCCAAAACAAAACTTTGGTTGGATGTTGTATTCTGGGTTTTTGGACGCGCCTTAATTTTTTTCTGACAAAATAAAAGTTAGAAGAAACTATAGCAAAGGAAACAGAAGCCTAGCTGATATTTTGGCATGGGAAGGAGAAATACTTGGCAATAGCAAAACACAAATTAATATTTAAACAAATTATCCTATAGGAGATATATGTCCATGGAAAAAGAATGAAAGGCAACCCTGGTCATACAGCATTCAAAAAATAAATAAATGTATAAAAGATTTGTGTCCAGAGAAGGAGATAAGGGAGACTCTAAATTAGTTAAGCTTTAGTGCCTATTGTTCTAAAATAATGAGCAGGCACTTTGGCTTATATTGTCTCCATAAATTCATGGAATAGAGAAGACAGGCCTCCTGGCCCAGGAAATACATAGATTCATGGAGGTGGTTGTGGAGCTCGTGTGACTTCTTTGGACTCCATGAGTCAAAGAAATAAGACTCTTCCTAGCAGGGCATTTTCATAGACTATATATGCCAGATTGCTCTTGACTCTGTCATCACAAAAATATAAGAAACCTAATGGGATAAGTTAAATATTTTCTCCTACTCTAAGGAAGAGAAGGAACATTAGCAGAATAAGAAGGTTTATAAAATAATTTTCCATGGAAAACTGAATGTATGAAACAATTAAGAAAAAAAAAACTGCTGATAGACATTTGTGACTATTCTAAGGGTCCACAGAAACTGAGGACACTCAGCGAGTCCTAGATTCCAACATCTCAGGACAGCTGAGACATTTATAGAGATCTCCTAATAGTTAATATTATGTATAAAACTAAATTCCTCATAAGTTCCTACATTCTTTTCATTATTTCTGCAAGTCAGCATGACCGAAATTAGAGGATTATAAGAAAGAAACTGAGATTGCCTAGCTGATTGGTTATTCATAAATTACCATTTGTTCATTTAATCACTCACGTTCTCTGCATCAGATACCTTTCTAGGTTCTGAGTATAGGATATGTAAAAGATTGAAAAATTATCTCTCCCATGAAGTTTATATTCTAGAAGGGGGAGACAGACCATTAAAATGGTAATAAGTTATTTCACGTGTTGTTATGTGCCAAGAAGAAATGCTTATTTGTAAAATAATTTGTGCATTCACGTTAATACAGCATCACAGAAAATTGCTACAGTAAAATCACTGTATTTTTTTTAAAGAAATGTTGTGATAGTAGGTGGCATAAATAGGGGAACACTTTGATTTACACACTAGATGATCACAGTCATCTTAGGAAATATTTCTTTCTTCTCACTCTGATTGAAGGAACTCAATTTTACCCACTGAGAGAACTGTTCTAGGACTGACAGCCACATACTATCTTCAGCTCCAGAAAGCACAATTGTACATATATTCTACAATAGATGCTATAAAAATTTTATCATAAAAACACTAAGGGTTCATTAGACTTGTCAATAGTAGTTACGCTATCCATAAATTAAGAGGAAAATGTAGTTTATGACTTGAGTACAGAAATATTATCACTCACACTTGAAAACTGATGCTATTACAAAAATTTGATACATCTACTAGGCCATGTGTGTAATTTTCCGTTGGTAGCAACGAAAAATATACTTACTTCTTTCTATTTTTAAAGTTCTTCTAGGAGCTACAAAATTTCAATTAGGCATTGATTGTTAGTTATCCTTGAAATTGATTATTAGTTATTCTTCAGGATGTATAAAACCTCCTAAAGGGAGAAAAAAATGAGTTGATAATCAAATTTTCCAAAGTTGAGCAATCTTTACTAGATTACTACTTGTCCATTCTCTGCTAATCTGGCACTTCCTAAAAAACTCCCATTTGCCCAAATAAATGCAAACTTTGACATGTTTTAAATAATACATAAAAAGCAGACAGTTCAATGTGTATGAAATAGTACAGCATACATTGTATTCAACAGCTCCTCAAATAATAAATCTTTCTCCTAGACACCTCAAAGCAGTTCATAAATAACTAATTTTTAAGAACACTGAGATTAAAATATGCTATCGGTATGGTTTAACAAAAGAGAAAAAGAACTTCACAGAAGGAACATAGCCTCTTCATTGAAAGCTGAAGACCCAGAATCACATTGCTTCACATGGGGCACAAACAAACAAGACATTTTTCTTGATGGTCAAATGTAAACTCATGTTAGGACCACCTGCAAAAGAAACAATTAAAGTCAAGAGAATATAATAAATTAGAAAAAGAGAAACTAGAAAGTAGGAGAAAAACACCATTGCTATGAAGGACAGAATGGTGTCAAGAGTCTGTCAGTCTGGGCACTCTATGTCATACTGGACAAGTAGAGGTAGTGGTTCTCAAGGACAAGAGAGAAATGTTGGGATCCCCAGCAAACATTTTATCTGGAACCTACCAAAATATTTAGCTTATGTGATAGAATCACTTCGCCCTAAAAATACGATCTATTATAGTCGCTACCAGTCACCAGAGTAGAAAAAATACACTATAATAGACCTATTTGTGGTCAGTGTTATAGATACCAGCATCAGAATGCTCTTCTGATCATCTAAATATTCTCCTATAGATGAACAATGCTGAAATAAAGACCAATTTTTTTTTTCAAACTTCATCTGGTAACCTAACAGTCTATCTAAGATCATATAAACAGCATTAGTGCACTTAAGAGTTACTGCTGAATTGTGCAACTGAGAGAATACAATCCACATCAATGGTAGAACATAAGATTAACCTATATATGTGAACATTTTTAATTTGAAAAGCATTTCCAAATCTATTATTTAATAAATTCAGAAAGCAAGGGCTCCATAATCCTGATGAAAATAAGGGATATAATTCAATCACCAGAAATCCATTTTTGTAATTAAATAAAACAATTTTCCTGATGCAATATCCAATACCAACTTATTCTGTAGTTATAATAAATTGCTTTCAGCTTGTTCACAACACTTTTGTTTTGAAGATGAAGAGGAGAAAGGAAGAAGGACTTAAAGATGCTTTGGACGTTACAACACTGTGTATAATAGTAGAAAGTCTATACATGCACAGCATCCATGGTCTATAATTTATAACGATCATTAAGGAATTTCTTCAGCAAAATTTTGAATCTATTTTATCCCATCAAGAAAGACCCTCAGTTACAAATCCACAAGAGATATCTATGGGATTAATATGTTACAAAAGGACTTGTCATGCATCTTTATCTTGACAAAGAGATAATTGTCTCTGACATTTGCATCATCATTGGAAATAAACATACATATGTAGACACTCAAACAATTCAAACTCAAATGAACTCTCACAAAAATTAGTTCTATAACTACAAATCAGTTTTCCTCCAACACAAGGGAAGCATTAATAAGGCATAACAATTTAATTATCTACATTTTATCAACAGTAAAAATGTATGAATATCATAGTTTTTACCTAGATACAGGGGAATCAAAATTTCGACATGTCAGATAACATGTGTTTTGAGTCACATCTTAAAAATGAAAATGGGTACCTACCATTGTTTCCCAATAAGGCTGTTGTTCCATGTACAGGTTATGTCATCACTGAAATAGAGATATGAAATGACCTCAATTTTAACAAGAGTCAATTCTGGGTTTTCTATAATCCCCTTATCCCTGAACTGCCTTTGGAATTCTAATTTACCCTTTGGTCAACACTGCTGGTTTCTACAAATATATTGGAAACCTTTATTTCATAGAGTAGACGGAGAGATGGTAGAAAACAGAGCTATAGCAGAACCATCCAATTAAAATGCCTATGGAGAAAAGGTCCTCTGTCCTGTATGAAGTGATTTTAATTGTGCAGGGACTCCCTCTGATGAAAGCTCTTGGTACAGGACAGCCCTGCTATTAATTTTTCAGGCTTTCCTCTGAGATGTTCTCAAGACTCTCCTAGTCGAATGAATCTAATAGCAGCAACCTGAAACCTTGCTCTCCCAATGAGCCAAGTAAAAAATAAAATGTGGTCCTGAGGCGTGCCTATAGGATAATGACTTCTTTAGCAGTGACGTGTAACATAATGTCTTTGAGTAACTTGTCTCCACTGTTAGACAGAACAATTTTCAAAGTAAAAAAAGAGAAGAAATCATTTCTTTTCATTTTTAAAGAAATAGAAATGGACTATGTTATGCCTCTAACATGGTAAAAATTGAGAGGAAAATGTGAAAAGTATTGAATCCCTATGGGATACACTGTGTTTGAAATTCTAACACAGAGATTCTAAGCCACTCATCTTTTGTGAAAGAAAATAATCCCAAATCACACAGGTAAGCTGTCAGAGCTGTCAAATATCAATGAACAATTCATCATCAATCATCAACATTTTATCTCTCAGGAAGACTCTGAGAGCTGTCCAAAATATCATTGAATGACCTCAAGGCTACCAGAAATACGTAATGAGATCTTCATGGGATCTTTTGATAATTTGCTATTAATGTTTAACGACTTCATTGTTTCATTCTCACCAGACAATTTTTCATACTTTTGTGACTCCACTTTAATAATCTTCTTTATTATTTTGGGGCACAGAGGAAATGAAGACAGCCTTTGTACATGATTTATAAAGTGCTTATTACCATAGTAACCATACTGTAATTTCGAAAACAGGAATCTTAATAAGTAGCTGCATAGCTGTGTTAAGAAATGACCAAAAATGGCAGTAGAGTTTGTTTTACCTTGCTTGCTGTCCCTGATTGCTCTCCACTGTCAGTGGATTCCTTTGAAAGAACCGATTCCATTTATCTGAGAAAGTCCTTCTGGAAAGCAACAGTAGTTGAACTAAATGCAACAGAGTGAAAAAGGAGAAAATCTCTAGTCTTTCTATCCAAGAGAATGCCGAACTAGTAAATATGAAGGGATGTTTGGCATAGTGAAAATAAAACAGCCAGATTATTGATTAAATCGCTTCAGGCAAAGGGATGTTACTGCTTCAGTAATTGAAGTTGGCATGAACACTTGCTTGACTATGTCAGGTCACAAATATTGAATAAGAGCTGTGGCTCACATAGGGGCCAAGAATGGAGATGTAACAGGAGATAAGCACTCACTTGTAACTACAGAGCTCTCATAGACATGGAGCTTAGAATTTAAATTCCTTCATTAAATAACTAATTATTGTACATTATGCACAATATGCCAAGCACACACAAGCAATGAAAAAATAAACATGGTCTCTGTCTACAGAGAGCTTACAATTTAGTGGAAGAAAAGGCATTAAACAATTATATAACTATTATCTAACTAATATTGTTATATGTGACATGAAGAAACACTGCCATATATAATAGTGGCGCATTACACTGGGTCTTGAACAAATCCATGATTTTTTGTTCACTGATACTAGAACAAAGAGCAGAAATCTACCGTTGTTTGTTATTGCTTTGTGGTAAATATCAGAAATGAAAAGAATGTTTTTGACATCAGGAAGCTTTATAGGTATCTAAGTTATAAATAGTTCCCTAAGCTTATTATAAGGAGCTAACTCAAGCTTTTAAAATGCAAGATAAAATTTTAGCGAACCATAAAACATCACTGCTGTCCTTTGTTATTTATTTTGTGAAGAGGCTCAATTGCAATAACTAATCCCAATGAAATTCCTAGAGTTATCTCTACCCACTCTTTCATTTGCCTGTGTTGTCTCCAGTTTTTTCTATCTAGAATGTCCTTCTCCCCACTTCGGAGACCCAGATTCTTCAATATTCTTCAAGATGCATCGAAAACATTTCCTCATCCATGGAGTTCCTCTTTTCAATGCCCTACCATACGATATTTACAGTAAAATACATTTAAAATTTCCCATTATTTATGCTGATGTATGTTCACTTCAAAAAATATGAAAGATAGAGGAAGGCACCATATGGAATACTTCCTTGTCTAAAGAGGCACTCACTAAGGAATGGGGTGTGTGTGTGTGTGATGTAAGGACCTCACTCAAATACCCAGCATTTCATTATTTTGGTTTATGTGATAGCTGTGCAGAACAAAATAGTTGTGAGTATTGCCTTTTGACCTTAAGCACGGTCAGCTAAATATCTTGAATGCAGCATAGCTGTTAGGTCCTGCATGCTGAAGCCCAGGTGAAAGCCTCAGATGCGCACACAGGTGCTCACACACAAATACTGATGGTGGCAGGAAGTAGGAATGGTTCAGGAAGCACCAGGTATTCTTTGGCACCAATATGAAAAGGAATAACTAGCTAATCGCTATTTGCCAGGCCCCTTTCTGGCTTTTGATCTGCAATTACCATGTTTTCTTCAAAACACGTCCTTTCCCAGAGAGGGGAGATGTCTCTAATTTTGCCTGGACCCATAATAAGCTAAATAAATCAACAGTCACCTAGGAAATACCAGAAAGTACATCTATCTTTTTCAGACCTAGCATTCTACTTTCCAAATGATATATATTCATGACATTAAGTTTGACATTTAGTTTATAAAAGCCAATTGAAAGATAAAGTTGGAGTTTAAGCTCCAGTTTTCAACAGATATGAGTTCAGTTCTTATTTCTGCAGATTAATAGGTCATGAGGACTGGTCTTCTCTAGATCAGTTTACCCCTTAATAAAATGGGGAAGATCATGTTCTAAAAAGTTGGATACATAGATTCAGAACAATATGGGTATATATATTTGAAGATTAAATGGATGATAGAATTTCAATCTCAAGGCCAAAATTTCCTCAGCGAAGTAAGTGGAAATTTGTGGGAGGATTTTGAGGAGAGAGAAGGTATCAAATAATATTTGAGGTTTTTGAAGAGCATATTTACTAAATTAAATACAAGAAAATTAATGGGCAGTGTATAATGTCCTACAGGTATCAGTAACGTTGAGATTATAATTATATCAATTTACAGAGGCCAAAATTTTCTCTACCCATGCTAAATCAATGCCTCTAGCTATTGCATGGCAAAAAATAATTGAGTTATCCATTATTTGAATTTTACTTGCAAATTAATGGGGATGGAAATAAATACAAGAGCAAATTTAAAAAAAATGAGTCAATTCAAATGAGAGTGCTTTCAATTAAATGCTGGATAGAATGTTGTAGCCTTAAATTTCCTCATATCAATGGTAGACATTTTTCTCTAGTTTTTAATAAAAGATCATCCTCTAATAAACAGAAGATATGATCAGTTTCTTTCCACTTAGGCCTTCTCTCTATTAGGATCTGGCTAAATCATGTTATTGATCTTTCTCTAAAGTTAATCTTAAAACATATTTCTATTGACAAAGTAACTGAGGCAACTGTATCAGTTCACAAATCTGAAAATACAGCAGAATATCAGATAGGGAACCTAATAGTTTTAAAAGTTTTCCAGAGTATACACATCTTCATTTGCAATTATCATTTAATTTTGTATGGATTTGTTTTGCTCTCAGATTTCAAGAATGAAATGAAAAGGGAAATTGAAATAATAAATCAAGTAGTCTTATAGCTTAAAATTATGAGGAGCCAAGGTGGGGAGATGGCAGAGTAGGATGTTTCAGGAACCATTCCCTCCATCAGAACAACAATTAAACAGTCATGGGTTGTTTGAATCAACTCTTTTGAACTCCAGACTCCGTTACAGCAATATCCAAAATCCAGGGAAGAGCAGAAGGAAAAAGTCGGTAAATTATGGTAAGTACCAGTACATCACTTACTCTGCGCATCAGTTACCATCGCCTAGCTCCCATTCTAATGGTGGGCAACGGTGGCATCCAGCCCTTAATGTAACTTTCTGGTTCCAGAAAAGGTCATAAAAATCCATGTCCCCAAGATCTGGTGTGGGCACAAGCTGACCTCCAACCACTTCTTTTGATTAGATACTTCGAATCGCTGATGCCCAGTGCTGAGGGTAGGCATTATCCCAACCTACCCCGGACAAAGGCAGAAGAGGAGAATGAAAGATCGTATATTTTCTCAGTGCTGTGGAGGGCAGTGGAAGGGCTGCATTGGCAGGGCAGGTCAAGAAAGTGCATCTTTGGGTAGCTGTGGAAGAGGCTGCTGGTGCCCTACCTGGCCCATTCTTTGTGCCCTCTCCAGAGCAGTTTGGATATTGTCAATACTCCCTTTGCAAGCTCAGGCCTCACCCTGGCTAAAAGATTGACTTGGGAAATTCCTCACCGACAGGCACCCCTTCCAGAATTTGACCTCCACCCAACAGCAGCTTAAGACATGAATGCCTCTAAAAAATCAGGTGAGGCATAAAGTCTGAGACAAAGGCTTACCTGTTTCCAGTATGGCAGTGGAACATCCTGGAGAGGGAGAGATCAATCAGGTGGGAAGGAGGGGTGGGGGGCACATTTAAAGTCCTATAACAGGGGAATTCCTAGAGAGTACAAGCTCAAGACATGACACAAGCCCAAAAGATGCAGGGGGATTCTGAACTTTGTACTTGTCTTGGAGAAACCATATGATGGGAGAGTTAACTATCAAAAAAATCTCTGTCATATCACTAGCTGGTTACAAAGTCAAGATAAAGATATTTTAGAGAATAAATCATAGAATTAACATTTACAAAATTAAAATGTACACTGTGTAACAAAAACTACACACAGAGAAACAGGAAGTGATGGTCTATCCAAAATTACAGGACAAACATGGAGAAAAATCAAAGAAAACCAGACAAAGACTTTTAAAAAATGATCTTCAAAATATTCAAGGAGATGAAGGAAAACATAGAGAAAGAAATAAAGGATATCAGGAAGACAATGAATGTACAATATGAAAATCTCAGTAGATGGTTAGAAGTTTTAAAAATGAATTAAACAGAATTACTGGATTTGAAGTCCATAATAACTGAAGAGAAAAATCCCCAGAATAGTTACAATAGAAGATTGGGGCTAGAAAAAGAAAGAATCAGTTAAGTTGAAGGCAAGATTCTTAAAATCAGTTAGGCTAAGGAGCAGAAAGAAAAATAATTATAAAAAGTGAAATAGGGCGGCCACAGTGGCTCAGTAAGCAGAGTTCTCACCTGCCATACCAGAGACCCAGGTTCGATTCCAAGTGCTTGCCTATGCAAAAAAAAACAAAAAAAACCAAACAAACAAAAAAGTGAATAGAGGCAAAGAGGCATCTCGGATAAAATAAAAAATATTAGTATGCATATGGTGTGGGTCCTAAAATGAGAAGAAAGAGAGAAAGAGGCACAAGAAATATTCAAAGCAATACAACAGAAACTTTCCTAAACTTAGGAAAAGATATAATGCACATCCAAGAATCCCAGAGTACACAAAGCAGGAAAAACCTGGAGAAAAATATCCTTGTCAAATACTCATCAAACTATTGCTTGCAAAGGGCAAAAAGAGTTCTGAAAGCTGCAAGAGAAACGTGTTATGAGCAAGGGAGTGCCAATTAGATTACCTGATGATTTGTCACCAGAAACCATGATGACAAGAAAGCAAGGGGTTGAAATATGTAAAGTGCAGAAATAATACAGTTGCCAACTAAGAACTTTATGTCCAGCGAGACTTGTGCCAGAAATGAGGGAAAGAGTAAAGCTCCCAGCGAAACAACTGCTGAGGGAGTTCATCACCAGGAGACCTCACCTACAAGCAATGCTGAAGGGATGTCTTCACACTGTAAGGAAAGAGCACTAGACAGCAGTTCCACATGGCATAAAGGAATGAAGACCTGCAAGTAAAGGTAAACTATTGGGTCATGACAAATTCTAGGACTATTACATTGTAATTTTCATCAAGTGATTCCATTTCTTACTTCTTTTAGGTGGCAAAATGCAGATGCTTACAATGTAATGATAAACCTATGGATTGGGATATACAGATTAGACAAAAATAAAATTTGTAATAAGTACCAACCAGTTGGGGGAATGGAGGGATATAGGACCACTGTATGTGTACTAATGTGACTATTGAATTCAAGCTGGTATGAAATTAAATGTGATGGTTATATATTAAGGATGTTAAGATTTAACAGCATGGTAACCACATATGAACAATATCTCTAAGTTAAAAGGAGAAATGACTCAATATGGCACAATACAAAAAAATCAAACAAATTTGAAAGTAGATTTTAATGGAAGAATTAAAGGACAACGATGTACAAGACTTACAAAGACTAAATAGCAAAATAAGAAGAGAAGGCTCTAAAATATCAGTAATGACTTTAAATATAAATGGATTAAACTCACCAGTCAAAGGGCAGAGATTGGCAGAATGCATAAAGAATGCATAAAAATATGATTCAACAACACGTGCTTTACAAGAAATTCACTTTATATTCAAGGTAGGTTGAAAGAGAAAAGAAAGAAAAAATATATGTGTTACAAGTAGTGATCAAAAGAGAGCTGTGAAGAAAAAAAAAAGCCAATCCTGGGTGGGCCATGGTGGCTCAGCAGGCAGACTTCTCATCTGCTATGCCAGTGTCCTGGGTTCAATTCCTGGTGCCTTTCCATGTTAAAAAAAAGAAAAGAAAAGAAAAGAAAGCTAGGATGGATATACTAACATACTAATATCAGATAAAATAGACATTAAGTCAAAAACTATTATAAAGGACAAAGATGGTCCTTCTATATGATAAAGGTGTAACAATTATAAATATATATTTGCTTAGCAGGAAAGCCCCAAAATATATACAGCAAATACTGAAAAGCTTAAAGAGAGAAATTGACAGTTCTATATTAAAAATAGGACACATTCATATACCACATTCAATAATGAATAGAACATCTATATATATGATCATTAGGAAATACAGTATGCCTCTGAGACCTAACATTTATATATATAGGACACTTCATACATTGTTCTTGAGTGCACATGGATCATTCTCCAGGATAGGCCTTAACTTGGGTCATAAAACAAGTCACAATAAATTCAAAAACATTGGAATCATACAATGTATCTTCTTTGATCACAGCTGAATGAAGCTAAAAATCAGTAACAAATGGAGAAATGGAAAATCTACAAATATTTGTAAAGTAAACAACAGATGCTTAACAAATCACTGGGTTAAAGAGGAAACCAAAAGGGAAGTTAGGAAATACCATGAGGCTAATGAAAATGAAAATACAAGACTCCAAAACTTATGGGATGCAGTGAAGGCAGTGCTAGGAGGGAAATTTAGCACTCTAAATGTCTACGTTAAAAAAGAAAAATTAAAAATCAGAGGCGTAATCTCAAAATTAGAATAACAGGAAAAAGAAGAGCAAACTAAATTTAAAGAGTACAGAGGAAGGAAATGAAAAAGATTAGAATGGAAATAAATGCAATAGAGAAAAATTCAAAAAAGAAGGAGGATCACCAAAACCAAAGGTTATTTATTTGAAAAGATCAATAAAACGGGCAAGCATCTAGTGGACTTAAAAAGAAAAAAAAAGAGGACAAAAATGTCTAAAATAAAAAATTTGTAAAGGAAAACATTACAACCAACCATACTAAATTAAATTGGACTATGAAAGGATACTATGAACACCTGCATGGCAGCAAATTAGATAATCTAGATGAAATAGAGCAATTTCTAGAAACACACAAACTACCTACATTGACTCAAATGGAAAAGGTGACCTCAAAAAACAATTCCTAGTAGAAAAATTGAACCAGTAATCAAATATTCCCAACAAAAGAAAGCCCAAGAACAGATGGTTTCACAGGAAGTTTAGTTGTGGGGGTGACCATTTGGTTAAATATAGATGTGACTCTGCCTATTCACGGTGGGTCTTGATTAGTTTACTGGAGTCCTTTAAAAGGGGAAACATTTTTTAAAGACCTCAGATGCAGATGCTTGGAGAATAGTTGCTACAGAGCCAAAAATGAGATTCAGACATTTGGAGATGTAGAGCCCAGCAGATGTCGCCATGTGTCTTCCCATGAAATATTAAGCTGGCCAAAACCCAGAGTTGTGTCCTAGAGGAGCTAAGTGAAGGACCACAGGTACTTAGAGAGGAAATCCCATAGGAAACGGACTGAAAGAGATAGAGCCTAGGAGCAAGGATCAGCAGATAGCAGCCACATGCATTCCCAGCTGATAGAGGTTTTCCGCATGGCATCAGCCTGTTTTTGAGTGAAGGTCACCCCTTGTGGGTGCCTCCATTTGGACATTTCATGGCCTTAGACCTGTAAACCTAAAATTTAATAAATTATTTTTTAAATGCCATTCCATTTCTGGTATATTGCATTCTGGCAACTTTAGCAAACTAATACAGTTTTTAGTACCAAGAGTGGGGTTTCTGCTGTGGTTTGCAAATATCAAACATGTTGGAGCAGCTTTTTAAATGCATACAGGGAGGATTCAGGAAGAGTTGTGAGCAGCATGATAGGTAAAGCCTAGAATGCTGGGAAGAGACTGTTGGTAGAAATGTGGACCCTAAGGATTCTTCTGACAAGGCTTTAGACAGAAATGAACATGTCATAGAAAATTGTAAAGGAGGCTTTCTCTGTGGATGAAGACTTATTTTTTTTTGAAGACTTATTTTGAAGTGATGAAGTTGTATATTTAGCAGAAGAAATTTCCAAACTAAATACAAAAATTGTAGCCTGGTTGTACCCTGAAACTTATAGTAAAATATGAGAGCAAAGAGTTCAGTTCTCAACTTATTTTGAAAATTCTTGGCTTCCAAAAAGTAAGACTCCTGTGAATAGGGCCCCACATGAGGATTTATTCAAACATGGAAACAACCAGCCATTACAGGATAAGCATCAATTGGAGTTCGAGTAATCCAGAAGGCAATGTGGTCTGATCATTATGAACCAGCATACTGCATAGAAAACCAACTAGAATATTGCAGGATCTGTGTGAATGGAACCACTGCAGGTCTGGGTGAAAAGGGACAGAAAAGGGACAAATTGAAGGAAAAATGACTTCAGAAGCAGAACCATGGAAGCTAGGGTCTAAAGCCAAGAAACCTTGGGCCAGGAGAGCAGACCCACCCACGCACTTGGAGAGGGTGAGCTTGCACAAAAGGCAGAGGGTGGACCTTCTGCCTCATTGCTCTGGAAGAATTTTGTCACCTCAGGCATCTGAGAGGCTAGAGCATGAAAACCTACTACTGGGGGAGCCTTCCTGCCATCCCGTTGTTCTGGAGGGGTTGAGCACATGCCCTAGCATGGCAGAAATCCCAGGTGCTGCCCTGAAGCTTGGAGGGTGGAGCCAAGAGAAAAGTGGTGCCCCCCAATGTACCCCAGTCTTGCACTCCAGCATTTGGAGAGAACAAAGCAATTGCATGGGTCCTTGGAAATGGTGGGACTGATGCTCCTAAAGCCCAAAAGATAAGTGACTCTCAGAATTTGAAATCCAGTGGTGTTTTATGTACAAGTTTTAGAGCTGGTTAGATCATGTGACCCCTGTTTACCTTTCAATTTGCCCCTATGGCAATAGAAACATGTATTCTATAGCTGTGTCTCTCTTGTGTATATTGGCAGCAGATAATTTGTTCTGAGTTTCACAGGTCCAGAGCCAGAGGGGAGTTTTTTGCCTTAGGACAGACCATGCCTGTAACTAACTTTGATGAGATTTTGTACTACTTCTTACTTCGCATTACCTTTGTATTGTAACTAAAGTGGTTTAACTCATTTGTGATATTGTGATGGAATGAATGTATTTTGTATATGGAAAGAATATGTCTTTTTGAGGACCTGGAGGATGGAATGTGCCAGTTTGAAAATATTATATCCCCCCCAAAATCCATGTTTTAATCTTGATCCAAACTTGCGGGGGCAGCCATTTTTTTTTTAATCCTGAATCAACATCATAGGGAGGAAATTTTTAATTAGATTACCTCCTTGGAGATGTGACATACCCAATTGTGGAGGTGACCTTTTGGTTAGATGAAGATGTAACTCTGCCTATTCCAGGTGAATTGTGATAAGTTTGCTGGAATCCTATAAAAGGGGACACGTTTTTAAGAAACCTTAGATGCAGATGCTTGGAGAACAGTTACTTCAGAGCCAAAAACGAGACCCAGACATTTGGAGAAGCAGGGCCCTGCAAATATCGCCATGTGCCTTCCCTTGAGATACTAAGCAAACCAGAACCCAGAGTTGTGCCCCAGAGGAGGAAAGTGAAGGCCTACAGATGCTTAGAGAGGAAGCCCCATAGGAAACAGGCTGAAAACAATGGAGCCCAGGAGCAAAGGACCAGCAGACGCCAGCCATGTGCCTTCCCAGTTGATAGAGCTGTTGTGCATGGCATCAACCCTTCTTGAGTGAAGGTAACCCCTTGTGGGTGGCTTAATTTGCACATCTTCATGGCCTTAGAAATGTAAACCTGAAACTTAAATTCCTTTTAAAACCCATTCGCTTTCTGGTATATTGCATCCCAGCAGCTTTAGCAAACTAATACAGTCACAATATTTGATTTGCTTGAATTTAGGGATAAAATAGAAATGGATATTAGTTCATGGCAATACATGTAGCACAAAGAGAAACTGGAGATATGAACCAGCTGTTAATAATCTGTGGTAAAATTTAATCAGTAGATGTCATTGCTAACAACATTATATAAATACTTAATGATTGCGGTTGTCAAAACAGCCTGATGCCAATTTTTCAGTCTATTCTATATAGAATTCTAAATAGACAGCTTTTTGCGAAAAACCTGACCAACAGTTCTTTCAAATTTACTTTTTTGAAAGCAAGGAAGATTGCACTAAAATTCTCATGAGTAAAAACACTGTGAAAAATAATTACCAATTAGCTAAATTTGGAAATAAAAATTGTTTCATACACGTTTTATTTTTCATACTGCGAGATCAATTATCATGATATCTGTCTTTCCAGTCACAAAAATTGCTAATAGCTCATTATAAATTTCTTGAGAAGGTTACTATTTTATGGCTGTGATGCTTTAACTGTTAAGTCATTTTTAAACCATCTCGACTTATTCCCACGCAGAAGTTTAACAGTGTCTTATTGGTGACAGATGGGACTAGCTTGCACACCATTGTAACTAAAACTGCCAAATGCAGAGGTGCATCTGGGTAAATTGTCTATCCTAAATGTGCATGCAATTAGTTGGTTAAGTACTATGTCATTTTCAAATGCTCCTTTAAATTATTTACATTAATTTTACCCTTAACATAGTAAAGCCAGTCATATATTCAGATATTAGCAAGGGAAAAATATGAAGTCGTGTGAAATGATTTGTTGGTTTTAACCTTTGATTTTTAAAATTGAATAGTAAAATTCATTACATTAATAGAGTAAATAAAAAAATCTATATCACGAGACATTATATTTCTAATTTCTCTTTCACTGTTTCAATTTTTCTTCTTTAACCACTGCACTTCACCATGTGACTTGTAGATTGAGAATGATCTTAAATTACCTGAACTATATTGTAATTAAAGGAAATATGATTTTTACTTGTTTAAATATTACAGTGATCTCGGACTTAGATTGAAAATGACACAGAAATGACCAAAAGATTTCATACAACACCAAGCTGAATCAGCTATTTGCAGACAACAGAGCGTGCATAGAAGTGCATAGCAGAAATGTCATGATACCAAGCACAGCTTTTGATTTTGCAGTCGTCCACATGCAAATGTAGAGGGCCAAGAGGAAATCCTGATTTAAATGACCAATTTAGGGAATGCTTCAACTGATTTTATGCTTATTAAGACCCACAAGCCTTGAATGGACATTATTAGTTGTCACAAAGCACGCTTATTCTATTGATGGGGATGGTTGCAAGTCATCAGTATTGGTTATCCACTTCTCAGTAAACAACCTCAGCAAGGAGATAAAAGTGTTGTTGGTTGTTTTTTTTTTTTTTTTTTAGTGCATAGTCCTTAGCCTGATTTAGCATTTATTCTGAACCTGGTAGAAGAAAATGAGTACTGATTAATGAATTAATATCACAATAAGAATTGCACAGGTGTCTCTGAGGGTCGAGGAAAGGCTAGAGGAATCACAAATGCATGCTGCTAAGCCTTCCCTTCTGCTATGCACATCCTCCGCTCACCTTAAGTACTTTTATTTTTATAATGACAGCCCAAGTTATGCACTCCAAACTCTGCATTTAAAGGAAATTTAGATCAACTAGTTATCTTTCTCTGATTCTTTAAATGTTTTCATATTTAAAATGTTTTCATTTCCCAGACAGGATTCCTTAACAAAAAGGCAAATTAAGGGACATTCTTTCCTATCTCCAGCAGCCCTTATGAAGCCAGCACCCCCTGTCCAGTGATATTGCCAACGCTCGCCTTTCCCCATTGTCTTTGGAAGTCCACAATTGGATATTAAGTTATATTAAAAGAAAAAAAGTCACAAAGACCATGGCATTTTAATACACATAGGGAAAACACTTACCTTAGAGGTCAAAATTACTCAATGAGGGTGGGGCGATGGTGGCTCAGCAGGTAGAGTTCTCGCCTGCCATGCCAGAGACCCAGGTTTGATTCCCGGTGCCTGCCCATGACAAAAAAAAAAAAGGAAAAATTACTCAATGAAAAGTATATATTTTCTGATCAGTATTCTTACTAATGTCTAAATATGAGAAAGGAGAAAAATTTCAGAAACTTTAAAATAATTATTTATAAATTTAAGACATACTGTCAGAGATTTTGGTGAAATTTAAGTTTGTTAGCAATTTAATTATAAACCCTATTATTCACAGATTTATAAATGATGCCACATTCACTCAAGGTGAAGCATTGCTTTGGGAAATTGTTATTTCTAAGTATTCCTTTGAAATATAATAACTGATTATCCTGAAAAAAGAGAACAGGATGCTTCAAGGGAAGAAATACAGATGGAAAGAAGGAAGTTGACACCTCTCTTTCTAAATTCAATATTTAAAACAAAGTAGTTTTACTGCTAAGTACAGTATTTTAGGATTTAGAGATGATTCCAGTTTATCTATTATTACATAAGAAGCTATGCTCAAACTTTTGTCTTCAACAAGTATTCTGTGTCTCACACTAGGAATGCTGTGAGGACTCGGCTGGACAAGTATCTAATTCCCATAGTGAACAGTCACAATGTCATGGTGTTGACGGCTCCTTTGGTGGCTGGGTTAAGCTGGATGGTCCCAGATGTGAAACATCTGCAGGACTAGTTGACAGCTCAGGACCAGCTGAGTCTCACTCCTTGCCACGTAGTGACAGGATCATTGCAGCTTGTGCAGGCATTCCAAAAGGTCATCCTTCTTAAACCTAGACTCGGAAGTTCCATAAACTGCTTCTGCCACATTCACTTCGTCAAGGTAAAAATTAGATTGCTCTCAGTGGGAGGGGGAGCTAACAACTGTGGCCATTTTTAATCTACAATATATACTTTCTAGTTTATTGAAATAATTTTAGAAAGCATCAGACCAGGAATCAGTCACCTCGTTCTTTATTCTAAACTCTTTAATACATTGGCTTGATGACCCTATCCTGTTTTATGACTTTGAATTTCCTTAAATTTGCTCCTTGGAATGCTTAGATTATAGGTTAGCAAAATGCATTCCTAGTTTTAAACCTGTATCATTAACACACATTCTTTTCCTCTGATAAAATACATTTTCTATTTTAATATCCATTTTTGCACAACATCTTCCATGCTGTTTATTATAGATTGATCCAAAAATTGCCTTAGAGACAACTGGAAGGCTGGAAATGACAGGAGTTGCAGGGGATTGAGATTTTTACCATAATCGCTAGCTAATTTAGCCTAGCAAGTTGCATAGACATTGGTAGAAAACAAGACTCGTAGGGTAGGAACAAAGGACTTCATCACTCATGGCACAGCAGGCAGCATATTCCTCGTGTTCATGCCAGTTCCCCTGCTTGAAAGTCCCACAGAGTGCTACAGAGGTGGGCCCGGGTAGATGCTTTGCACACAATGCGTCTATGTCACAGCCGCGGAACCTCAAACTTTGTGAAACTTCCAATCTTATAAAGAGGCTGCTAACACACATGCCCAAACTTTGCCCCCATGGGAGATGTTATGTTTAGTATCTTTATTATCCTGAGACAAATCTGTCTTCTACCCTATTGAAAGAGACTATCTCTATCTTCCAAGAGATATATATTATGCAAGCATCCTCTAAAAGATAAACTACGACAAAGCGGCTGTTAATGCTATTGCTCATAAAATGTATAAAAAAACATGAGCATCCCATTGAGATTGACTTCCCACAGTAAGTGGATAAAAAGATCATGCCAGTTGAGATGAAAATAAAGGCCTCAAAAGATAGTAGGTCCTTATTTTTAGAAAATGCAACACAACAAAACATACTGCCATTTATAGAAATCGCTCCAAACTGAAGGAAATGAATATTTACACCTTTAGCATTTAGATGCATTTAAGATCCTTGAATGCAATAAAGAGGATAAAAGAATAATCTTGAAATAAAAAATAAATCCAAAATATATAGAAATGTGACTTATTCATAAAATATTTTATAGCATTTTTTCATTTTATAATTAAATATTCATTCAAGCAACATTAGTATTGATGAATATTTCCTGCTGCCTGGAAGAGTGACACCTGGTGATTCCCAAGATGTCTCCCAACTCCTGGGTTCCAAAGGCTTTCCCCAGGGTGTGACCTTTCTGCATCTCTGAAACCCTGGGTCTGAGCTGCTCTGAGCTGGGAGCTGCCTTGTACTGGACTGCACTGAGCTGTTTGTCTTTCTCCTGACTTCTCCTCTTAAGCCTCACTTCACTGTGGACGGCACTTCCCTTAGCCTACTGCAGATGAAATTAGGACATGCTGGTGACCTCAATCCACAGCAGTAGAACAAGGAGGCACATCACCTGGCCAAGTTGTCATCGGAACCTAGCTGCTACTGAGTCCACCCCTTCTTACATCACCTTAAACATACTCAATCTCTAAGTAGATAACGGACATATTTTGTTTGCCTAACAATGATCATCCATTGTACATACAACCCACTAAAGCTTTCCATATACAAAATACAATCATTCCATCATAAAAGCATTAAACCATTTCAGTAATAATATAACTATACCAATTTAAAAATAGTACCAAATCTCATCAAAGTCAGTTACAAGTATGGTCTTTCTTAAGGCAAAATTCTCATCTGGCTTTGGACCTGTGGACTGGAGAAAGTTATCTGCTTCCAATATACAAAGAAGGAACAATCATGGGATAAATGATCCCATTGCCAGAAGGAAAAATTGTAAGGAAAAGAGAAGTCACTGGACATAAATAATTCTGACAATCTGCAGGGAAAACGTCATTAGATTTCAAAGTCTGAGTTATTCGTACTCGGGGCTTTAGAAAACAACAGTCCCACCTTTTCAAAGGTCCTCCACAGAGCCCCTGCCTTTACCAAACACTGAACTGAGACTTGCAGTATTGGGGAACCCCACCGTCCTCAAGCATCTGGGTGGACCCAGATTCTCTGCCCTCTCTGAGGCACGTGCTGAACTCCTTAAGAACAAAGGGGCGGCAGCCAGGCTCACCTGAATCCCTGGGGAATTTGGGCCACCCTCTCTGAGGCCTGCGCACCAGAACCCTTCCTGAACATTGGGGCAGAAGGTCTGCCCTCTGCCTCCAGACAAACTCACCCCCTCTACATGCACAGGTGGGTCCATTCTCCGGCCCAATGTTTCTTGGCTTCAGACCTCAGCATCCATGGTTCTGCCTCTGAGGTTTGTTCTTCTTTCCAGCTGTCCATTTTCTGTCCCTTCTAATCCAGACTGGCAGATTGCATGTGTACAAGTCTCACAAAAACTGTGTTGACTTGGCATGTAGCATAGAGGGCTCAAAGCCACCAACAAATAGGACTTTCCACAAATCCTTTCTGGATAACTCCATCTCCAAGCCTGGTTTATCCAGAAATGACTGACTGACTCCGTGTTTGGTTCAATCCTCATATGGCATGCTATTCTCTGGGGTCTCACTTTCTGGAAGCACAGAATTTTCCGGAATTCCAATTTCTGGTTTCATTGTCCCCAAAAGTTCAGTACTCAGCCTATCTCTTTTCTGTCACATTTTACTGTAAGCTGCAAGGAAAAACCAGATTGTATAAGTTTCCTGATCCTAGCATCTAAATTCTCCCTTCCATCCATCACCAGGACTCAATTTTGCCAAGCTTTTGGACACTTCAAAACAAGGGTCACCGCCCCTCCAATCTGTAATGACACATTCCTCATTTCAGTCTAAGGCTTCACCCTCAAGTATCTTTAGAGTCCATAATTCCGCCAACATTCGCTTCAAAGATTTCTAAGCTTTATCTATCAAGTTATTCATAATGCTTCCCTCACCAATTTGTAAAGCTGTTCCAGTATGTTTGGCATTTGCACACACAGCAGCACCCCAAACTCAGTACCAAAATCTGTTTTAGTTTTAAAGCTGCCAGAATGCCATACACCAGAAACAGACTGGCTTTTATAAAGGGAATTTAGTTCATTACAAATTTACAGTTCTTCAGAGAAACAGCAGCTGGTTTTCAACTGAGTTTTTCTGTCACTTGGGGAGGCACAGTGACCTCTGCTGGGCTTCTCTCCTGGCTTCTGGGTTCCAACAGCTTCCCCCGGTGCAATTTCTTTCTCTAGCTCCAAACCTCTGGGGCTGTGTGGCTCTAAGCTCCAAGCTGCTTTGTGCTGGTCTGGTCTGAGCTGTTGTCCTTTCTTCTGACCTCTCCTTTTAAGCATCACTCATTAGGAATGCTATCCCCCTTAGCTGACCGCGGATGTAATCAGCCGTAGATGAATTTTACATGATGATGATTTAAGTCCACAGCAATAGAACAACTAGTTATCATCACCTGGCCAGTTTGTCACCTGATCCTTACTAGTACATTTCAAGGAACACTTTTTTCACATGATTCTCCTTATGGACTAGATTCTCATTTAAAACGTTATACAATGTAAAAAAAAAAGAATAGAAATGATAAGCAATTCATTTTAGATTTACGAAAATAATTTCAAATGCAAATTATTTCCTTATACTTGTGTTGAATACTTTGATTCAAAAATAAAATACCCTGCTTTTACAGAGCAATAACAAAGCTATCTGATTACCTGAGAAATATGAGTGATAAAATACGTAAACTAACAAACCCCTCAAACCTGAATTTAAAATATGTGCGTTTTTCAGTGACAATATTTCTGTATAGTTCTGTAACCTCAAACATATGGTAAGTGGGAAAAATGGCTAATATTTTCTCAAATTGTATATGTGTTCTACATAGAGAATTCAACCTTCTCAGCTATTAGCCAAGTCTATCCCTTGCAGTAAATGTAAATATATCACACACATATTATTATTTGCTGAGGTTCTACGTATAGAAGTATTTCTTTTCATTAATAAAGGTTGAAATTTTCCTGAAGCTAAAAGTGAGTGAGCAGACCTAATTCACTTCGCTTTTCCAGAACTTTCACTCTAGTGCTTCATTCAAACCAGAAGCCAGTTGAGGTAGATGAACCCATGAAAGATGCACTCCGTCTGATTCTCTGAAAGTCAAGTTCTCTACTGATGATTTCCTGACAAAGCAGAGAAGTTTTCATGTTACTTTTTTAGATTTTGGAGTTTCAATTTTTCAGGACCAACATTATACTATTAAATTTAATTCTATTTCTTCCTCAATGTAGGAATTTATACAATGTGCATGATTTTTTAAGTTCATAACAATATAAAGACTCCCCCAGGAACATTGCACTATATGCATCAGAAGCCAACACATAAAAGGCAGAAGAAACTAATTAAAATCAGAAATAAAATTGGAAACATCATATTGACTTTACAGAAATTAAAAAAATGTAAGAATACTATGGACAACTGTTCATTATATGAAATGAGCAAAGGTTGCTTGATACATTTTTTTCTCAGTGGCAGGCCCCCTACCCCCTAGGGTTTATGCATACTGAACACTCAAAGAGCTCAGGGTTTCTCGTCTCTGCCACAGAGTCGATACGCAGAGCTGCCATCCACCATCCCTACCCAAGCAATTGATCTCCCCAGGAGACCGGCCACTATGGGAACTCTTGCCCTGCTCTACTCGACCATTTGGGCTGTGTAAGCATTACAGCTGTCATTTGCTGAAAGTTTTTGTTGGTTCATGGTCTTAGATTTGGCAATGAATTCTTAGACAGAAATTTGTACCCCAATATTTATGCCAGCATTTTAGCAATAGCCAAAAGGTAGAATCAATCTGAGAGCAAATCAGAGGATGAGCGGATAAACAAAATGTGGTATATGCACACAACGAAATATTATTCAGCCATCAAAAGGAATGAGGTAGTGACATGTGCTTCAACATGGATGAATTTTGAAAATATGATGCTGAATGAAACAAACACGGCACATGAAGACAAATACTTGCATGATTCCACTTATATAGCCAGAATAGCAAATCCATGGAAATAGAAAGATGGCTAGAAGTTACCAGAGGCTGGTTGAGGAGGATGGGGTAGAAGGAGGTGTTGCTTATTGCATTCAGAGTGTTTGCAGTAAAACAAAGTCAATGTACAATCTTCTATTTTTATTCTTGTGGAGGTTTACCAACTCTCATAGTAAACTGGTTTCCAGTTAAAGGAAACCTGTAATTAGCTGCTTTCTCCATAGTTTTAACTGATTGGGGTACGAATTTCTGCTGAAGTCCCTGCTTTCAATTCTCTTTGCTACACACCTGGTAGTGAAGTTCATGGATCACATGGTAATTCCATATATACGTTTTTGAGAAATTGCCATATTGCTTGCTAGACTTGCATTTAAGTGGCATTTCTTTGGATCCAGTAATCTGCATTTCATATAACCCTTGATTGCATTTTAGTCACACTGTATCCGTTCACTTGATTCGTATTACCTGGGCAGTGTGGCCATGAAGGTGAAGCTCATTAGCGAGGAGGTAGTTTCATATGAAATACTACTTACCCATTTTAGAATGCGCATTAAAGTTCAGTCACAGTCAGATGCGCAAAGAACGGGATGACTTTAAGTTCGAATGAATTGAAGCCTTTGTCATTCTTAAAATGAGTCACTAGCTATGTTTGCTTAGTGCTGGGTTCATTTCTATACTCAAGAAACCTTACGAATGAACCAAGTAAAATCAAACTACAGTTAGGTCTGATTGTGAGCTTTAATGCTTAATACAGATTAAGTGCTAATTAAATTATTGCCTTTCCCCCTCAAAAAAAAAAATGTGTGCTTGGTAGAGTCTAGGCTGTTGACATCTGCTCCATGAATGGAAGTAATTTTTTTGAATACGCTGAAAACTCTTATTTTGTTGACTATAGTAACAATATCAAAATTTCACCTTTGGTACTTTAAATCTTCCTTCCTACTACAATGAAGGTTTTGAGGGTTATCAAATTCCATGTTAAATCATGTTTAATGCAGATAAGCCATTATGCTGCTCTAATTACCTTAAGGGAATGCCCACAGCGCCATTTCCAAGAGCTGGTGAGCAGGGCAGTTCTGCAGGGCCCCAGGTTGGATGAGCTCTTTGCTTGGCATTTTATGGTCTGTGCTCATTGCTTGAAATGTTTAATAATTTTGTCTTGTGAGTGAAGTATGATGGGACAATGACATAAGAGCCAGGGGCTGGAGCTCTGGCTCACGCCACCTCACTGCCTATCTAGGAAGGGTCTTTGCATGCCTGCCCACACCTTCCCTGGTGCCCGGCCCCACCTGGTCACTCCCCTGATCCTCTCAGCACCTGCTGCAGCCCTCCACCCCTAGGAAGGATCCCTGGTCACAACCACGGAAGGGTTGAAGTCAGGGGGCATTTGGCCATGGCTGCCTCCACCCATTGCTGGCATGGCCTGAGAGCAGTCAGGGGTGACTTGGCAGGGGCAGGCCACTTGACTGCCTCCAGTCCAGGTAGTAAGTCCCGAGGGCACATTGTACTCCTTCTTTGCCTGTGAGCTGGAACAATCTAATGTAGGAACTGGTGGTGGCCGGCCTCTCCTACTTTTCTGTTCTATAATTTTATCTGGTCTAAACTTTACCTGCAGTATCCCTATGCCCAAAGAAGTATGATGATTAATAGCAAATAAAAAATAAAAATGTCAAAGGAAGACAGACCACATGTGAGAGAGAAATGTTGCATTAGTACATTTTATGGCACATTTACTGCTTTTTGCAAAAGAGGCACAGCATTTTCCTCTTGCATTGGTCCCTGAAAATTTTATAGCCAGCCGTGAGCATCCACCAGCATTTGGTCTGCAATTTCAACAAATCTATGAAATAATTGTTTTCCAATTATTCCACTTGATTTGTTGGGCTTACTGGCATAATGTTCGGAGAAAGAAAAGCTGTGCCATGTACACTTACTTCATATTTACTTATATTTGTAGTGGGGATAGGAGAATGGAATAAGAGGTCGATTAATGAAAGAAGGAAGGAAGGCATCTGCGTACTCAAAGTTAAAGGGAGAGCTAAAACAAAATGGCAACTCCAGCCACTGCATGCTTTCCAACAGATACCTCCACCTAAAACAAGCTAAATATATAAGGAGAATTCATTCATTCATTTTAAAACTAATGTCTGTTTATTAGAATCTTTCATCAGAGCAACCAGAACCTTAATTAATGTAAACATCCTGTTTTCACAATTCAGGGAGAAACTCTCTCAGCATTTCTCAAAGAATGTTTCTTGGTGCATTTAATGGTTATTATAATTTCCCTTTCTATTACCTTTGAATAAGGCTGAGAATACACCCATATCTGGTAGATTTCACGTCCCTGTTCCAAACTCCAGGCTCTTTGACAGACATGCTTGAGATTTTACAGGTGAGAGCCTCCCTGCGGGGTGAATCTTCCACTGCACTGACATCTAAGGAGTAGAAAAGTATGCCTTCTGCTAAACAAATGCACACATTAGGCTCCCCACCTAACACTCTGTTAAATAAAGAGGTATAACATTTTGCTATGGAATAACAATTTTAATTATATTACGTGCTTTAAAATCCCAGCTGAATATAATATAATTTTAGTAGCTCATTTCTCCTGAGGCATCAACATCGTTTATCACTGCTTGCTGCCATCTGGCATGTCTGAACCATCATGATCAGCAGTTTATGTGGAAATTAAAGCACTCAATGGGTCTCTCCTCAATAATGCTATGAGGTCAGGGACAATATTGCCAGCAGCAGTGAAGATGCATTTTTATTGCACACTTGAGAGGCATCCGTTCGACATATTTTATAGCTTTCTACGTTAAGACAAGCTAAACTTTTGCTTATTTGCACTGACCTGACATAGGGGTCCTACTATATCATAACTATCTAGGAATCATTCAGAGAAGGTCCCTCTCTGCTCTTGTGCCTACAAAGCTACGTCCCTAAAAGCCTAGCAGCAGCAATTGAAGCACCCCTCCCTTCCCACTCTCCTCTTTCTCTTTGCCTGGGTGTGCTGATAGTTTGTTTTTCTTTCTTTGTTTTTATCCCCTGCAAAAGAATGCAGGGGCAAACCTATACTAGCCATGGGTCTAATTATTGTACTAGTTCCCTTAGAGGCAAATATGCGCCCCTTTCCACCTGAGTAGAAAGTAAAATGATTTCCCCAACAAATATGTCATCGCTGTGTTGTTGATGATATCATCAAAGACATTTTGTAGTTTCAGTTTAAATTTGAATTCCTACGACTGATCATTTAAGGGACATTACAAAAATGAAAGGAAAATATACACATTTCTCCACTTGGTTGCATGATCTCAGTCTTCCTGTTTATGTGATCTCTGCCCAATATCAGCACACAGCATGTGCACTTGCCCACTCACGCCTGCTCACACACGGCACACCAGCCACACTCATCAATACAGATAGCAGATGGATTAAAACAGACATGCTGCCCTAACAAATATGAAATCTCCACGGAAACAAAATCCAAAGATTCTGTATAAGGAGCAATGATTTGAAAGAACTAAATTTGCTGTGATATAAGTTAGGAAAACTTCAGAGAGAAAATTAGTCTCTTCAAAGGGGAGGTATTTCTTTCCATTATCTATGTACATAAGCTTATCCTAAAAATGATAAATCACAAAGATTCTCACCTATGCTTTATTTAACAATTTTATAAATTTAAATTTAGATCTATAATCTTTTAGATTCAATTATTAGGAGGTTTGAGTTTATGTCAGGCTTTGTTTGCTTGTATTTTTCCCAGTGAATATCCAATTGATCCAACATAATTTGTTAAGAAGGCAGTGTTTCCAACACTGAATTGATTTTGTGGTTTTGCCTTTTGTCGAAAATCATCTGAGCATACCTGTGTGAGTCTGTTTCTGGATTTTCTCTTCTGTTCCAGTGATTTCTCTTTCTATCCTCCACTAATATCAATACTACCCTCTTTTGAATCTCGTACCCGTAGAGTAATTCTTAAAATCAGGTAGTGTGATTTCTTCAGCTTTATTCTTCTTTTGCAAAATGTTTTGGTGGTTTTAGTTCTTTGCTTTTCCAATAAATATTAGACTAACCTTGTCTAAATCTAAAAATAATCTATAGGGGCTCTGATATAAATTTTGTTGAACTTGTACCTGAATTTAAGAAACATTAGTATCTTTATGATGTTGAACTTCTGATGCACGATTATATGCCTCTCCATTTATTTAGGTCTTTTTGTGATTTATATCATAACCATTTTGTAGTTTTAACATACATTGTACATGCATTATAGATTTATGTCTAAGTACCTCAAATTTTTGGAGTAATTGTAAATACCAAATTTATAATTTAATGCATTTAAATTTGATTTACAATTGCTCACTGCTATTATATAAATTTTTGATTGATTTACGTGTTGACCTTGGGTCCTGCAATCTAGTTAAAATCACTTAATAAGTCTAAGAATTTGTTTTGTTTTTTTGGCTTTGCTTTATTTTTGTATTGTTTTATAATATCCTTTGAATTTTCTACATAGTCAATCAACACTACAAATAAGGACAGTGCTATTTGTTCCTTTTTAATCATTATATCTTTTATCTCCCTTTCTTGCCTTAATGAACTGGCTAGGACTTCCATTACTCTGTTGAAAAAAAGCAATGAGAGCAGGCATACATCCTTTCCTTATTCCAAACTATAGCAATTAGGTTCAGGTGTCAATTTGGCCAGGTAATGGTGCCCAGTTGTTCTATTGGTGCAGACATAAAGATATGAATTTCATCTATGGCTGAGGACATCTGTGGTCAGCTAAGGGAATGCCTTCCACCATGAGGGAGGATTAAAAAGAGAGGTCAGAAGAGAGAGAAACAGCTCAGCACAGCTTTAAGGAGCTCAGCGCAATGCAGCTCGGAGCTGAGAGTCAGCTCAGACCCAGAGGTGTGCAGATGCAGGAAGGACATGGCCCACGGAACCCAGAAGACAGGGTTGCCATGTGCCTTGCCGAGTTAGGAAATCTGTAACTAGATAAATCCCCTTTATAAAGGCCAATCCATCCTGGGTGTATTGCATTCCGGTAGCCTTAGCAAACTAAAACACTGACCTTAAGGGGAAACTATTCAATCTTTCACCATTAAAGATCTTTCCTATAAGAATTGTATGGATGTTTAGGATGCAGTTGAGGGAGTTCCCTCCTATTCTGAGTTTACTGAAAGTCTTTTTTTTCTTTTTTAATCATAAATGTGTGTTGGGTTTTGCCAAATGCACTTTCTATATTAGTACTTGATGACCATTGATTTTTCTTCTATTCACTGTTAATATGGAGAATTATATTAATTGGTTTTTGGATATTTGATTTCTATTCCTGGAATAAACATCACTTAGTCCTATATACTATTCTTTTTTATGTAATGCTGGATTTGATTTCCTAAAATTTCCTTGAGGATATCCAAAGTTATGTTGATGAGGTATGTAGGTCTTTATTTTTATTTCTGTACTGTCTTTGTCTGTTTTGGTATTTGGGTAACCCTGGCTTCAGAAAAAGGTTGGGAAGACTCCTCTTTGGTGTTAATTTCCTTTAAATATTTTGTAGAAATTGGCAGTGAAACCACCTGTTACTAGGGATTTGTTTGTTGTGGAATGTTCAATTGAAAATTCAATTTTTAATACATTGAAGACTATGCAGTGTCATGGATAGGTGTAGTTTATGGTTTTGGGGACTTGGTCAATTTCAGCGATGTTGTCACATGTTTGCCTGTGGATCTTTTGTAGCATCTCCTTATTATCCTTTCAAAGCCTATGTGGTCTACAGTTATAGGCCCTCTTTAATTCCCAATATCGGTAATTTGTGGATGTTCTCTTTTATCTTTGTCAGTCTTGTTAGAGATTTATCAATTTAGTGAGATTTCCAAAGAAACAAAAAACAGCAACTTCCTCGGCAGGTAACCAGGTAATGTTCCCAGACTGTGGTGCCGCAGCTCAGCGCGGTGGGAGAGCTGCATGGTTTTGTTCATGATACTTCCCTGCAGAGCGAGTGACTGAAAGCTTTTTGCAGGTGGGCTGCCCACTTCCCAGTCCCTTTGCTACAGACAGATAGTTTTTCTTAGGGCCGATTTTTTTCTGTGCTGACTGATAATTACAAGGGTGGGTGTCTCTAGCACCAGGCCCAGGCGTATATGAAGCAAATAAAAAACAAAAACAAGAAAACTGACTATAAGGTCATCCTTTGAGTCTCACAGTCCTCAGACAGTCTGCTTTATTTATTTATTTTTCATTCTTCAGAGTTTCTGCTAGGTAATTTACATGTCATCCTAGATTTTTTTGTTGACATTCATGAGAAGAATGAAATGGAATGTATTCCATCTTGACCTGAACTGCAAGTTTATGCTTTGATCTTAATCTTTGAATATTATTTAAAACTTGTAAAAGTGTCAGTATAGTAATTTAAAATTGAAAGATGACTCATTATGTCAAACTAATGTAAGATATTGGCTGTTTAGTATTATGGATTCCAAAAACACTTTTCTCCAAAATACAAGAGAATTTTTTTTTAAAAAATCCACTTTTAAGATTATTACAGATTATTAATAATGACTTTCAAAAACAGTGATTCTCTATAGTAGTAATGGTGATCTACTGCAGAATCTCAATAGATGGGGATAGGTTGGGAGTAGGTTATAATATGAAAATAAACAAAGATTAAATAAAAACCAAGGCTATTGTAGTGCACTCATCTAGAAGAATACATCTTCCTTCCCTTCTTTGAGTCATTTTTGAGACTAACAATCAAAAGAAATCCAAGATAGTTAAATGTCTTCATAAAAATTTGTAATAAAACCATAGCCAGATGGCTGGTGAATTCCCAATTCAACTAAACTCTAGGTATGTAAAAACAAAACAAAGCAAAGTCTCTTTTCTTCATTAAATATAAGGAACTTTGACATAAAAAAAAAAGTTTGAGATCTTGAAAAAATTCAGCTATTAAATATGGAAGCCAGGAGTTGAGTTTAGGCAGTTTGGCTTAGAACCTTGTTTACTTTACTGCCTCTCTGGAGTCAAATGAATACTACTCCAATTGTAATGACAAGGGTAACAGAGCAGTTCTCAGACCATCAAACAAAAAACTGAAAATTTAGGCAAAATTCAACATAAAAGCTGATTTTATTTTAAATGCACAATTTAGTGGATAGAAGTATGAAATCAACTACAAACATTAGAAAGTTACAAAATCTTTCAGACCAACCAAATGTCCACCATACGCCATGGATGACCTTCTAATACCCTGTAACTGATGGATAAGGGAGTTATGAATATAATGAACTGTGAGAGAACATCAAGTAGAACAAGTATAATTATCAATATATGGAGGAGCATCTTGTAAAAGGTGGGCTTATTTCCTCAAGCAGAAGTAGATCATTGGTGGCAGACTTGAGACAAACAAAATTACTCTCCATGTCTTACATGCCGACTAGATTACACTGTGAGGTTATGGAAGTATGTGAAGTCTTAGGAGTCTCAGAGTCATTAAGAACATTTCAACAGTTAAAGAATTTGTTGAATACCTGCTCATTTCATTTCTTTTCATTTTATCACTATCTACAACATATACGAAAAATAAAGCCTGAAGGAAATCCCATCTTGACTTAGGACATATGAAGAAATAAATAAAATCATGATTTACTGTGATATATATATATGACACATTTGACATGCAGTAAATCATATATGTACACACATCTACATGCTGAAAATATGACCATATTGAAGTATAATTTAGAATAATTAATGCTGGGGACAACAATAAGTAGATTTAAAGGAAATTATGTATATTTGGTAATCAAACGTTGTTATCACAGTAAACTTTAATTGACTTCCCCACAAGTTTGATCTAGTATAGTATTTTTTTTACCTATTCCTTATTTTAACATATGTGAATATAAATAATATGCCATTAATATTGTAGTTCATGTAAAACAAACATAGTGATTTCAGACATAACATACTGAGAACTGTTATCAATTTCCCTTCGGTCACTGAGTTGATTTTTTTATTGATATTATTATTCTCCTCTAAATAAGTTTTTACAGTATGTATGGTAAAGTTTTTAAAACTACAAAATTAACGATAAGCTCCCTCAAGATGATCAGGGCTTAAGAAAGAAGTTTTGATAATCAACTTGTTAAACTGCTCATCTTAGTTGAAGTGGGCAGGTCCAGTGGAAGTACCAGTAGGCAGAATGATGTTGGGTTGGGTTCACTGTAGCAGAATGACACTGGGTTGGGCTCACTGTGGGCAGAATGACGCTGGGTTGGGCTCACTGTGGGCAGAATGGCACTGGGTTGGGCTCACTGTGGGCAGAATGGCACTGGGTTGGGCTCACTGTGGGCAGAATGACGCTGGGTTGGGCTCACTGTGGGCAGAATGGCACTGGGTTGGACTCACTGTAGCAGAGTGGTACTGGCTTGGGCTCACTGTGGGCAGAATGACGCTGGGTTGGGCTCACTGTAGCAGAGTGGTACTGGGTTGGGATCACTGTGGGCAGAACAGTGTTGGGTTGGGCTCACGGAGGAACTTAGACTGGTGCGGCTTATGGGTAGACTGAAATGATTGGAAGGAGATAAAATACCCTTGCAACCCAGTAACCAAATGTAGCAAAATAATTAGTCAGAAGCTGAATGTATCCCAGTCCAAACGTGCACATCAGATTAAGACTGCCAATATAAAAGAGTTCAGAATCAGGGCAGCTCCGGAAATGAATTTTGAGGAAGAGAAGAGATGAACAGGGGGAAGTCAGAGTATCAACTCACAAGAAATCTTATGGTTGTCTACAGGATATTTGGTATATGCATAAATTGGCTTGGTTAAAAAGCTTGAAGTCATAGTAAAATGTGTATCATTTTTTTATTAACCCAGGTATTATAAGGGAAGTGCAGATTTACAAGTTAAGCAAGGGTTAATTATTTTACATGGATGAGGAATGAAAAATCAGACAAATCCATATTCAAAGTTAAATGCACAAACATGTATACAAACTCACATACTCTGAAAAATAGCATTACCAAATTTTAAAACTGGATAACATGTTTTTGCTCCTTCTGGGTGAGTGTATATTTCTTCAAAGAATTTCTACAAATAATGAGCTAAGTAAAAACATTTCTAATGTGGAAAGAAATTACATTTTGGAAACTTAAGAATAATCACTATATTATTATAAATAAAATTCAAATAATGATCTTGTTGAACAAAATTGTCTCTTATTATTATCTTAGTTCCACAGCAGTAATATTTAGTAAATTGTAATTACTGTGATAAAAATTCTTTACAATTATGGATTAATTACTTCTTTATTATTTGACTGGTTTCAAGCCTTAACATCAAGCGCTGTATGTAATGATACGGAATATTCTAAAACATTGCTATGGCTTCTTTCTGACTTTATTAGTGAATAAATATTTGAGAGTTATATTGATAAACATTGTAAAAATGGAAATTCTTATGTTTTTTGTTTGGTTGGTTGGTTAGTTGGCTGGGTCTTTTGCATGGGCAGGTCCTGGGAATCGAACCCTCTTATGTTTTTAAAGATAGCACGTGCTTCATATTATTAAGAAATATCTTTCTTTCCTTGTACAAATACATATTTCTACAAAATTGTGGTGGAACTTTATATATTAAGACATGCTCACCAGAAAGCTGTTAGAAGCATGAGACAAAATATTGTCTATTAATACATGATTTGTGAGATAAATATCTAGATTGTTATTCCCAAAATATTTTACCAAATTATCACTTTTTTACACAGGCTATAGATATGTTTATAATGACTTAATTGCACCTGCTCAAAGGTGATGCCGTAGGCATGGTTTCTGATCAACTTTTAGGAGCAATGCCGTAATACAGCATTTATACCACGTTACTGCACCTAGAAACTTTACATGTGGGCAAAGAAAATATCAAGGAATGAAATTTTAATTTTTTTTTCTCTGTGGTTTCTTTTCTCCTTCTCAGTGTGTATTTTGACCTCCTCCCTTTTGTAATCACACCCTTTCTGGTGTCATAAAACCAGATTAGACAGACTAATTTGAACCTTGACTGGAGGAATTTGAACTAAATTCCTAAAATTTGAACTTTGGAAAGTCAATCAATTACCAACTTGCTTAAGTTTATTTACAACTAAAACAAGGATAAAAATATGTATTCTTATACATAAATCAAGGTATTCATACCTCTCAGAGACTTAATAAAGGCCCTATTTAGGAGCAATTAGGCCAGACTTCCTGTTAGGAAGAGGAAGTAGGAGTACTATAACTACATATTCTGTGATTCCTTTCCTACTGCCTGACAATTACGGTTAATTTCCAGAGTCAGGCTGGAGGAGATTTCCCTCTCAAGATAAATAAAGATAGTTTGAGGGCAGACACAGATACTCTGAGAGGAAAATATAAATGCAAAGCTAACTGCCATGATCTTAAATGGAATGCATGGAAAGAGCTAGGACAAGCATTCCACTGGATACTCATTCCACTCTAGAGCCTGAGTGGGGCTCTGTGGGTGATAGCCTCTAGGGCTAATGCTCACTTTCCCCTACTTAAAATAGACAGTAGGTACTATAGTGATGGGTTTTGTTTATATTGCTTTTCTCCTATTTATCCCATCCATCACATTGACAGATTGAGGTGGAACAGGATCAGTCTCAGAATTTTTAACATCAGGGGAAAGTTTCCAAAGGATGGATGCTCTAAAAAGGGACAAATATACCTTAAACACATGCATGCTGTAGTGTTCCTGACTGCCACCTTAATAGAATGACAAAAAGTTATAGGAAGTGTCAATTTTAGTAGAAGATCAAAATCTGATGTTCTCAAGCATCTGATGCCAGAGGAAAAGTTATGCCTATTGGGTGGAAAAAAAAATAATTAGAGCCCAGGGGCTGCTGAAATGATGGTTGTTTACTAATTGGAACTGACTGGCTATTGGCAGAGAATGGAGGAGGCTGGCCCTTGCTAAAGAGAGATGTAATGTGTAAATGTCACTCCTGCAGCTGTAATTGATATTCCAGCAGATATTAGGAATGCATGAGTGCCAACATGCACACAGGCTAACACATACATATGCATACACACCACACATGCGCACACATAGTCTATGATAAAGATGTGGGGAAAAAGAATGATTATAAGAAAAGAATATCACCTTGAATTGCTGATTATAGAAAAAATTGAAAATAAAACTTTGTGTTCAGTGCTCAACTGGATATTACACTAAAGGAGAAAAGATGAATGGTCTGGTCTTCATAAACCCCTCAACTTTGTAATCTTCTTTTTCTGTTTCACATTTTTTCCTTCTTCTGAGTTACTTGCTACATCTGCAAGATATGGACAAGAGTTAAAATAAGTTAAAATGGGATCTTCCAAACCCTCCTTGAATCTTTTCCCACCCTGCTTCATCTTACAGTAAGAGGAGTCTCATATGCACTGTTCATGTAATGTATCTTTTATAGACAGATATATCTCAACCCCTCCTCTAGCTTCAGAATGAGGTCGAGAATATGTCACCTATCCTCCATGAGAAGAGCCAAGGAGAAGCTTATGCATGGTCTGGAACTGGTAGACTGGCCATTAGATTAGGAAATTCCAAGATCTCATGTACCTGGAACATGATCTAGACATGAAGACCAGGTTTGGATGACCATGTCTCTTTGGCCCCACGAATTTTCATCTACTGGGGAAGGACATTACCAGAGGGGTGTCAGAGTTGGCCACTATTTAGAGAAAGCCCAGTTGCTGGGTTTAAGAACATATTACTCATGGAGCAAGACAAGCAGAACATAAACAAACATGTGTGCATGTGTGTGCATGTGTGTGTGTGTGCGTGTGCGCACCAAATAGTGAAAACTGCTCTGCAAGAAAATTTAGAAGCTTCAAAGGGTCAGGTAATCCATTATGTTGATATAAGACAATGTCCTTAGAAGTAGTCTACTAGACAAGGATTCTACAGAAATAATTTATTAATGAATTGCCCTTAGGAAAATTAATAAAATAGCAGAGAGAGCAAAATAGATGCAGCCCAGCAATAATGTGATTCTAGGTAAAATCCTATCCTCCCCCTGTCCCAATAATGCTGGGGCATGAATTCCAAAATAGGTTCTGTACTGCCTGGAGTAAAAGAGCTGGGATCGCATGTTCCCGCGTCAGTTAGCCATTGGCTATTGGCAACCCTGAAATCTCCCAGGAACTTCTAGTTCTTAGGCAAAACTGATGCAGTAGCTTAAGCATAATCTCATTTATAACCTCCACAAAAGCTGGACGACAGGCAAGTGAAGGCATCCTAGGGATCTGGGAGGAGGAGAATGGAACATACCCTCTACCAAAGTAGATTCGGGATAAAGTTGATAAATAAAGCCAAGGTAAAATATCGAGGGGGTTGAGGTCCAGAAAAGATTTAAATGATGATGACAGAAGATGGTGATCATCATCGTTATAAATCTTAGTGGTAGCATGTAGAAGAGAATTTTGAAGGAGATGAAAATGTAATATTAAATTTTAAGTATTAGAAGTAGAGTTTAGAATATGACCATGAAAACTGCTATGACAATAAATGTCATTGCAGGTATTACTTGAGAAATACTAATAAGGCTGTTGTCCAAGTCACCCAGGGCTGTGGCAAGAGGTAGAGTGGTTAGAAATAAAGAGTGGCAGTTCGGGAATCTTCAATTGATGAGAGGTGGTGACAAGAATTTCAGTAAATCACCTTAGAACTAATGGGTAGAAACTTGCCAAAGCAGAGAGAAAGTGTCCCAAAGGGTTAAGAGTTAATATATCTTATTTTTATAAGATATAAAAATATATTTTCAGAGAATAAAAGTAAACAAGGAAAGATGTAAGGCTATGGGTCAATTGGCATATGTATATTTCTTCTTTTCTTTAACACTTCCCTATCTTCTTACAATCTTTCAATATTCATATATTTTATTGTCTTTTATCATTCCACAAACTCCAAGAACATTATCATATTAGGAATAAGACTTTCTTCCTGAGCTAATTTGTTGGCATTTCACTAATTATTTGCTAAAAGCTCTAAAATAAAGCATTTTATTGAGTTATCTTGAAAGGTTATGGCAATTTTTCAACAAAGAAGATAATATTTATTTATCTTATGAAAACACATTTCATTATTAAGAATTGTTTTACCATTATTATAGAGTAATTTATTTCTTTTGAAAAGTCATAGTTCCTAACAGACATGTGGAAATAATAAGGCATCTGACTCTTAGGAATTTGCAATTTAATTTATAAGATTGATGTCTTAAGTCTTTTTAGTTATGAGAAAAATGTTTGGGAGAAGAACTCTTTTTTGATCCTAGAGATTTCCCATGTTTATTTTCATAATGAAGAAAGACAGAATCAGTAGTGTGTTATTTCTTATCATTGGCATGGCAAATAATCCTCCTGCATAAATTTCCGGTTATGATGTGATTTGGTCTTAGAATATGAGAAAATTATCATCTACAACCTCTTTATTTTTTAAATACGTCCATTCAAAAAGGACAAGCAGCAGATAGGCGGGAATTTTTTTAAAGTTGTTTTTGGCTTAACTAATGGTTCAGAAGATTACAGAAGTTTGATGATATATATTTTAATGTGTCCTAGCAAGGTAGAACCAATAAAATAAAGATAATGCTCTCTGAGCTAGTCAAATTGGAACTGAGAGAGTAAATTAATGCATAGCGCTAAAATTAAAATGGAACATATTTAAGCTTAAAAATAGAAACTTTGTATTTTAGTTTTAAAAATAGTATTTGTCTTTTATCAGTGTTTAATTCACATCATCAATTTTTAAGGTAGTTACGATCTGTGGTAGTTACATTCAGTTGTTAGCTTGGCCAGGTGAAGGCACCTAGTTCTGTTGCTGTGGACATGAGCCAATGGTACGTGAACCTCATCTGTTGCTGATTACATCTGCAGTCAGCTAGGAGGTGTGCCTGCTGCAATGAATGATGTTTGACTTAATTGGCTGGTGCTTAAATGAGAGAGTGCAATGTAGCACAGCCCAAGCAGCTCAGCATTCCTCATCTCAGCACTGGTAGCTCAGCCCAGGCCTTTGGAGATGCAGAAAGGAATCACCCTGGGGAAAGAGAAGACCAGCAGAGATCACACTGAGTCTTCCCATGTAAGAAAGAACCTCAGTTGAAAGTTAGCTGTCTTTCCTCTGAAGAACTGATGAAATAAATCCCCTTTTATTAAAAGCCAATCCATCTTTGGTGTGTTGCATTTCGGCAGCTAGCAAACTAAAACACCATCCTTATGGGATATTCTTGTTTGATTGTGTGTTTGACCATTCATTGAGGATCATCTGGAATCTCTTCAATGGAAAATAGCTTTTTTTATAGAAAGGCAAATGTTCATGAGCATTATATTAACGTAACATGTAAAGCAGGAGGATTCCATTTGCAGTTAAAGCTCATTTACCTATTAAATTGTGTTTTTAGGTTGTGAATGGCTATCAAGAATTCCTAGAAATCCATCATTTTTAGCTTTAATGATGGACATAGACATTGCATATATTGACCATAAAGCATTCTTATGCTGCTTTATTCATTGATTTAGTTTTATAGAATCTGAAAACATGATGTTTCAACTAACCTTTTAATTTATTAATCACCACTTCAATGTCACTGTGAAGTGGTGATCTATCATTTGTGTAATCTCTGCCAGTCACAAGAGTTTTAGCTGGATTTGTAGAACATTCTTCCTCGAGAATATCTGGTAGAGCAGTTGAGTGTATAGACACCGTTACTCACTGAACTATGATAAAACATAAGAATAGGAAGCATCCACATTGGTAGATTAAACTTAGTCTACAGCTATAACAAAACACAGTGCTTATACAATATCACCACATGAAATTAATAGCCACATGGTCACGACATCCTGAGCAAAATTTTGTGACGAACCTAGGTAAATAAATGAGTCTTCAGATGAGCATGGTCCTAGAATGTAAGTGGCTAGGGAAGAAGAGAGGAGCAGAACGTATATTTCTCCTCTTGGTTTTCAGACTTCAGAGTCCTGGATAAAAGCACAGAGAAGCCTGAAAGCCGTCTGTCAAAGAGAAGAGACTGGGCATTAAAACTATGAAGTCCTCATTATCACTCACTTTTTTCCCTCCTTCCTATGATAAAGATCATGTCAATATAAGTTAAAAATTTCAAACGCCACCACTCTGCATGATTCTGGAACCAAACTAAAAATAAGGAAATAAATAAAAAATAATGTTTTCAGAGTGCTCCAGTCAAATGGTTACCTCGTGCTCAGTTAAGCACAGCCCGCTTGGTGGAGGTGAGGTGAATTGCGAGGACACAGAGATCTTCATATTTGCAGCGTGTTGTCCTAAGGTAACTGACACCTACCAACCAGGACTAAATCACAGTTATCCCTCAGCTGAGTTAATTCATAAGCTTCTCAAAGTTTCTCCCTACCAGCACATTTGTCTGCTCACCATCTTATCTCGAGCAGCCAGAATGATCCTTTAAAAGCATTTCAGAGTGCATGAATCCTGGGCTTGGAAACGCAAAAGGCCCCCATCTTACTCAGGCTCAAAATACAAATTCTTTTCATAGCTAACCACCCCTCAATATCAATTTTCCTGCCCCCTACCTGTCTTTCTTCCTCAGGAATCTTCCTTACTGTGCCCAAACTTTACTGCTGCTCCTCAAACAAGCCCCACAGGCCGGTGGGGGCGGGGGGGGCTTGCTGCCTCACAACTTGCTTCCTGTAGAAAACCCAATGACATCTTCTCAGGGACACTCTCTCTCCCCAACCCCCACGTTTAAATAGCACATAACACCTTCTAATTGCCACCTAATTTACCGAGAAGGCAAAATATTCATAGCAGTATCCTTAGCGCTTAAACGATATCCAAAACATGATGTTCCCTCAATAATTATTTGTGACTAACACACAGAGTATTCTGGGATAATATTGTCATAAATTTTAACTATGGTCAGTTTGCGTGATTGTTTCTAAAATCATAGCAATAAGTCTTAGAGTTAAAATTCTGAAACCAATTCTTCTAAAACCTGCACTTTTTCTTAAAGAAATAGCATATGTGTCAGACAAACTTCACAATGCTTTACAAATATGAATATATTTAGTCCTCACAGAAACCCTAAGGTAAAGTAATTCTTTTTCTTTTTTTGTATGCTGCATGGCAGAGTCTCATTTCATTATTTTTTCCATGTAAGTATCCTGGTATTGCAGCACCATTTGTTGAATTTTTGTTTGTTTTGTTTTGGTTTGGTTTGGTTTTGCTTGTTTGTTTATTTTTGGGAAGTGCATGGACATGGAATCAATCTCAGGCAAAAATTCTACTACTAAGCTATCCTTGCATCCCTAAGGGAATTATGTTTTACAGATCAGAAACTCGAGCTACTAGATATTAAGTAACATGACCAAGATCATAGAGGTAGTAAGCAACCTAACCAAGAAAGCAAGAAGAAGCTGTGTTCTGAAGCAGCATTCTATGAGATGATATAGTCATGACTTGTCTTTCTGGCTGTTGTTTTATATTATTTAATATTCTACAGTAAATATGTATTACTTTCATAAATTTTAGTTCTGAAATCCTGATGAGAATGTAAATAAGCTTGAGTCCTCCATTCTAATCCAGGATCTTGGAATTTCCGTGATGCATTTACTGAAGACCAGTGTTAGGAATTTTACTCAATGCAGCATGCAAAATTCTTCTCTCCACTTTTGTACCGGAAGTATGGGTTCTTTTATACCTGCACTTAATAATGGGGGAGCTGCGCAGTAGTTGGGGGGTATGCAGTGGTGTCAAAATAAACAGACTAAGAACCAACTCCATTCTTGAAATATCCCAATTCTTACCAGTATAATTAAATGCAAAATGTAAGGTTACATCCCTCTGTGAGAAAATATGGATTAAATTAATCACAGCACTGCAGTAACTAACTGGTAATTTGCAGGAAAATCTACTTAGAGTTTCATGCAATAAATCTGTCAAAGTAGATTAAGTATGTAGAAGACTTTGGCATGATTATTGAAGATTAAATCAGGAAGACTTTAAAAAAATAGATGTGATAGAAAAAAAGATAAAGGAAGACTGACAAATTTGACAACTGAAAATAAAATATGACCAATAACATAAGACGGGCAAACTTACAGACTTGTATCTATTACAACTGACAAAAAAATACTGTACAATAGAAATATCTCAAAAATCTGTAAGTAATACACCAGTAACATATTAGAGTCAGCCTGTGAACAAGTATGAGAAATGTACACTCTCACTGATAATCCAATGCCTCCAGATTAAGTCATTAATGAAGAATTATCTTTCATCCTTTAGAGACATCATACTGTTCCTGATAACAATAAACTTGAAATATTTATATATTGCCAAGTTAAAGGAAATTGTAAACTTAAAAACACAATTTTAAGAAAATTCACCAAAAATCTCACAATGTTTAAATGCTTTGTTCTGAAAAAATTCAATTCTAGGACCCTATAGTTAACTATCTAAGGCCATTATTGTATCATTATTGATAATAGGCAAAAAAAGAAACCCAAAAAAACAACTTATATGTTCACTGTGAAATGCTTCTATTTGTTCCCCAAACCTTTCTCTTATTCCACCATAATACAATTTTTCTTCTTCACAATTCCATGCAAATAAAGACTGTTTTCCAGCCTTCAAAGGATATTTGCTGTATGTCATATTCTCTCCAACAGAATAGCAGCAGAAATGATGTGTACATCTTCTACATAACATGTTTATAAAGAACTTCTTCTCTTTCCCCCATCTGTGCCCGCTTTGGAAAACAGGGATTGGCCAATATGGGTGTGTGGATGAGTTTGTGGACCTAAAAAAAAAA
>PVIY010015048.1:6028-30176 GCA_004026745.1 Myrmecophaga tridactyla
CCTCCCTCCCTCCCTTCCTCCCTTCCTACCTTCCTTCTTTCCTTCCTTCCTTTCTTTCTCTTTCCTTTTCTTCCCTTCTTTTTCATAATCTTAATTTGGGAAATTTTCCTTTCGAGGAAATTAAATGACTTTCTAATTCCTGCAGAATAGAAGTAAAGTTTACTGAACTAGCCATAAATTACTAGCTAGCTTTAATACTCTGAGACTTAACTGAGTATTTAATGAGTACAGCTTGGATCCATTCAATTTAACATTGAAAAGACCACATTTTCAGTCTTCTTCAGTCAATATACATAACACAAAAATATTATCTGAATGGATTTAGTTTATTTTCTGTTTAGTAGATGTCCTTTCAGCATTATACAGGCACATGCTGTATCTTTCTTCTCGATTTCTATTCTTCAGTGTAGGGAATGTTTTAATTTTTCAAAAGAGAAAATGCCCGTTCAAATAAAAAAGTCACTACACATAATTTTTAAGGTATAAAAGAAGAGCAAATTTTAAAAGACCAAACAGTGTTCCTTTCTGAATAAATATCTGATAGTTCATTTCTGTGGTTGGTTACTGATATAAAACATGATTAGATCTAATGCTCTATTGTTGTATCACAGTCTTAGGTAGAGTTAATGGTATCATTAGCTTGAGCCTACACTTCTTTCTCTACTTATTTTCAAAGCTGCAGTGTGGCATAGCCCTCAGTCGATACAGTAACTCCCACCTGAACAAACATTAAATTGGACTTATGAATGGCAGCATTTTAAAGCAGATCTGATAACCCAGACATGCTCCTAGATTTTAAAGAGGCCACATCAGATCAAAAAACTACGATATACTTGTGAGTTGATATATTCTTCTAAAAAAGAATGGATGTTGAGAAATCATGTGGGCCACACAGAATATGCTCCAAAAGATCAAATAGGACAAAAGAATTTTCTATTTCTCTAAAGCATCATACAGTATTTAGTGGAAATACTCCTTCAAATATTCAAATGAATTCATTCATACATAATTTCATATAAAAATAATTGAGCCTACTATTTCTAAAAATGACTTTAAATCTCTCACATTTGGTCAGCAATTGTAGATTTTAATCCAAAAATATATGTTTTAAAAGTGCCTTCTCTTGCAATAGGTGCTAAAGGAAAATACACTCTTGAAAAATGAGTTCATAAATCCTTTAATTTTTTTAGTATTCAGAGAATGGTTGAATGGTATTCTGGATTGTGTGTGTGTGTTTTTGTGTATAGGAATAGGGCTAAGAGGGAGAGCAATGCATAGAAGCAATGGAAAGTCTTCTAAATCTGAAAATATAAACTTGGATCCATTCAATGGACTTTGATGATTAGCTGAACATACATCAACTGGCATCCGATTTTAGAGGAGGAAAAAAACTCTCTCAGTTAAAAATTGATCTTTTTAATTTAACCCTTCATGTTAAAACTTACTTTAAAATTTAGTTTAAAATTTTAACTTAATATCAAAAGGTGAGCTAAGCTGAGAAAGAACAAGAGATGAGCTGTCAAATGTTGAAAGTAGCATATTAATGAACACCATAAATACATGGAAACTTGAGTGGGGCATGGATTTTCTAGGTTTGTCCAGAATAACCCCTCGATAAATTCCCAGAGTGGTTTGAACAGTGAATAAAAATGTATTTGCAAAGTCCTCTTGGGGAAATGGTGAGAAAGGGGAAAAATTCAACTTCACCATTTGGAAAAGGCCTGATATTCTCGCAAGTAGTGAAGACAACAAAATCAATAGGCTGAACCTTCAATCGTGGAGTTTATTCATATGAAGTATGCAAAGATAGGCTAAGCCTACTTAAAATTAGACCTAAGAGTCACTCCCAGAGAACCTCTTTTGTTGCTCAGATGTGGCCTATCTCTGCCAACACGGAAGCAAATTCACTGCCGTCCCCCTTTCTATGTGGAACACGACTCCCAGGGGTATAAATTCCCTGGCAACATGCGACAGAAATCCTAGAATGAGCTGGGACTCAGTATCAACGGATTGAGCAAACCTTCTTGATGAAAAGGGAGAAGAGAGAAGAAATGAAACAGAATAAAGTGTCAGTGTGGCTAAGAGATTTCAAATAGAGGCGAGAGGTTATCCTGGAGGTTATTCTTACACATTTTATAGATATCCCTTTTTAGTTTAAGGTATATTAAAGAGGCTAGAGGGAAGTGCCTGAAACTGCAACCGTGTTTCTTTAAGATGACTGTATAAAGACATAGCTTTTGCAAAGTGACTGTGATTGTGAAAACCTCGCTCTGATGCTCCTTTTATCTATGGTATGGACAGATGAGTAAAAAAATATGGATTAAAAATAAATAAATAATAAGGGAAACAAATGTTAAAATAAATTGGGTAGAGGGAAATACTAGTGGTCAATGAAAGGGAGGGGTAAGGGGTATGGTGTGTATGAGTGTTTTCTTTTTTCCTTTTATTTCTTTTTCTGGAGTGATGTAAATGTTCTGAGAAATGCTCATGGTGGTGATTATACATGTATGTGATGATATTGTGAGCCACTGATTGCACACCAAGTATGGAATATTCATACATTAAGAATGTTCCTGTATGTATGTTGTGGTAGAAACAACAGACTAACCCAGAAAGTTCTGGCTCCCCCCTCTTCCAGTTTTCCCCATGGAACAGTGCCACCAGATAAGGGTCAGTTGACTCAGCAGAGGATGTCTCATTGCAGAAGGAGACCCCAATGAAAAAAATAATCATATATCAAGTCAGAAGTGTATAATAATGGTCACAATTAGTGACATAAGACAGCACTGTCTTAAAATGGCTGAAAAAAAAGTGCCTCATGTGATTAAACCAACTGCATGGGGAAATGGAAATGAGTAATTGTGCTAGGGGAGTGAGTAATTAGCAATTGAGTTTATACACTGATTTCTATAATTTTAAGTCAATATATGCTCCTAGAAGACAAGAACGCTTTCAAAATTAATGTAATTCTATCACAATAAGAATGGGGGGGTTCAATAATAGATGGTCAATGAAATTGAGTTTAATGAATAAATGGGTATTATAAAAAATGAATTATGCGAAAAGTACAATAAAAAAATAAGATGTTCTTACCCCTTTAAGTATTTTTGTTTGTTCTTCTTTCCCCCCACACAATGCTAATATAAGATAATGAGTGTTTTTACAAGAGGTTTCTACCATTCAGTCCTCCTAATACTCTCTGCAACTCTTCCTCCTTTGATTTCTTCATCCTTGAATCTCTGTCTCTTTTATTAAAATTTATTTATTTATTTATTTATTTATTTATTTATTTATTTATTTATTTATTTATTTATTTATTTTACACAGGCAGGCACTGGGAATCGAACCTGGGTCTTTTGCATGGCAAGCGAGAGTTCTGCCCCTGATCCACTGTCACATGCCATATTCAAATTTCTTTAACCATCTATTGCAATATCTAATTTGCCTCCACGTCCCTCCACTCACACAAATAAAATCTCAGGGATTTAATACAAAGATGATCCTGTAACCTAATTTTCAGTTCAAGAACCATTGCCAGCCTTCTCTCTTCCTAACTCTAGGATAGTTTAATTGTTTGGAATTGATTGTTAATATAGATAGAATACACATATTTGTCATTATAGTTTTGGAACTGATTTACTTTCCACTTTAATATGATACATATTAGGTTTAACTTCTGGGCGGTATTTTGTTAGTTTAAGAGATCTGAATTTAACTCACAACTATGAGTAAGGAGTATCAATTCTTACTTCAACTGAAGCTAATTTACTTGTTATAAATTCATGAATTTGATATCTCTATTTTGTTTAAAAGTGAAAGGTCGTTATTTATTTGCCACAAAACATGAGAAATATATTCAGGAAATACTGATTGAAATTGTTACCTGATAAGAATATACGAAGTGTTAAGACATACTTAAATTCAAATATTTTATCTATTTCTTATACTTAAAAGGCAAAATGTAATGGGAAGAAACAAGAGGTTGTGTATAATGATAGAGAATAAATATGAAGCTAACTAAGGATATTACTTTCAGTTTACCTTTTCCTTTTTAAAATATTTTGAAAAATCTGGCTTAAAAATCAGCTGGAATGGTAAACTGTTTATTTTAATGCTTATTGCAGGAAAGAATCTAAGACAGAAGGCAAGGTCCAGAGAAAAATATTGATGAAAACATTGTATACATCAAAAAATCACTTTGGTTGTATTGATCTAATTCATTCTTCTATGCTTGACAGACAACATTCAATAATAAAAATTATCCATCTATCATTTTGACATTTCCCTTTGGAGAGTAATTAACAGTACTAATTTATGTAACTTATTTAGCCCATCAGGGAGTTTCAGAACTCAGATATGCTGTTGAACAACTGTATATTTTAACTTTACATCTAGGGATGCATTTTATTCACATTTTAGGCAATGTAATATTACTAGTATAATATTGCAAGGTATTATTTTTCAAACCAAAAATGAGTTTCTTTACAAGTTCTTTTATTTGAAGAAAGTTAAAAAAATTCCATATTTTAAGTTAATGAATGTTGTCTTTTTCTGCTTCTCAGGTAGCATGTGCAAAGCTATCTCTTACAAGAAATTGGGCCATATAATTTAAAAAGAAATTTGGCTGAAAAAAATATCTTTGGAAGGGCTAGACCATTGCTATCTAATAAAAGTATAATATGCCTAACATCTTTAAGTTTCTATTGTCTAGAAGCCATGTTAAAGAACAAGAAATATGTAAAATTGATTTTATAATATATTTCGTTTAACCTAATATTATTAACATTATTTACAAATATTATCAGTATAAAAATATAAATTATTTTATATTTTTTCTATAGTCTTTGAAATCAATGTGTATTTCACATTTTTAGAATATTTCAATTCAGACCAGGAGCAATTCAAGTGCTCAACAGCCACATGTGGCTCTTGGCCACGTACTGCACAGTGTATGTCTGGGCCAGCTGTCTCCCCAAGAAAACCCTTAGAACAACTCAGAACTGGTTTGCCAAGAAAATTTTTTTTCCAAATTCAATTCTATTCTTGCATAATAAGTCATTGGTTGATCATAAATTCCCTCCAGACCTTTAGCTTCAAATACTTCTGAAAAATATACTATTTGCCTAGTTGGCCATGTAACGTAGGTAATAAAGGGAAAATAGAAGTAAGTTATTACTCTGTAATAAAGGGAAAAAGGGAAGTAAGAACAATGGGTGGTCTCTGCTACAGTCCACCCCTCTAACCACTCAAATATCCATGCACAACCAGGTTTCTTCATATACCGCTAAATTTTTCCCCAAGTTAGGCAACCCAAATGCCCATATGCTACTGCATCCAGTTCACCATCCAAGAGTTCCTGCATGTCTGAATATAGCTCATAGTTCGTTAGCCAATAAAATAATAAACACATTTTACATGTCCTACTCCCCAGTACACTCAGTACACAATATTGGAGTATTAAAAAAGAATAGAAATAAAAATATTTTTGAAAACCCTTAAATTCAGAAAAGTTGAGTATGAAGTGAACAGAAGCCATTAAAAATATGTCCTATAAACATTAGCAAATTCTGCTGGGCAGGAAGGGAGGTGAGTCCCTTGTTTAGTCCATCTGGCTGGCTTGAATTCAGCTCTTTGATAAAGAAGAACTTTGTTCATTGTCCTCTGTGGTTCTTGGTTGTACCATTGAGAACTTCTTCCATGTCTATTATCTTCCATTGCTCTATTTGAATGAGCAATGAAGAGAATCTTTTGAAGTACTGAGCAGCACTGGGAATTCTTCAGGAATTTCTTATGATTTCTTTGACATTTAGATTACTGGCTTTTATCAATTCCATTTTTAATAATCACTATCAACTAGGCATTCTTTTTAAACTTGAAGATCCATATTTACATACTGGTGTCTTATTTCTACCCAATAAGGTGACCAACACCACCCCTCACCTTAACTCAAGTTTGCCTGGTACTGTCCTGGTTTTAAAACTGAAAGATCTGCCTCCCAGGTAGCCCCTCAGATACAGGCGAGTTGGAATGATTAGTCACCATACTGCTGTGCCCTCTCTCCGTTGAACCCATCTAAAATCATGGGCTTAAACTAAAAAGCTAAATTGTGTCCCATTCTATCTCTGCTTCTATCTTCTAGGTCTTTGCTCTAAGTTATTATCCAAAAATAATTAACACACACTGTTTTAGTTTGTTAAAAAAGCTGCCTGAATACAATATACCAGAAATGGAATGGCTTTTAAAAAGGGAATTTATTAACTTGCAAGTTTACAGTTCTAAGGCTGTGAAGTATCCAAATTAAGGTACCAGCAAGAGAATTACCTTCACTCAAGAAAGACTGATAATATCTGAATCACCTCTGTCAGCTGGAAAGGCATGTGGTTGGCGTCTGCTGGGGTCTTTGGCTTCTGGACAGCTCTCTCAATTGGGAGGGCATATGGTGACATCTGCTAGCTTTCTCTTCAGTCTTCTTCAACTGTCTTCCCTGGGGTCATTTTCTTTCTTCATTTCCAAAGGTCTCTGGCTGTATGGGCTCTGTCAGCACTGAAGTTTTTTCCAAAATGGTTCCCTCTCAAAGGGCTCCAGCAAGTGACCCCACCTTAATGCGTAGAAACACATCTCCATGGAAACTACCTAATCAAAAGGTACCACACACAATTGGGTGGGTCACAACTCCATGGAAACAATAAAAAAGATCCCACCCTAAGGCAAAATTGAATGAGGATTAAAGAACATGGTTTTTCTGGGGCACACAACAGTTTCATACTGGCACATGCACCAATATTCTGAGTCTTCCCTATCATTTCCTCTAACACTGTAACTTTGCTCAACACCTGGTCTATAGTCTAAGATATTAGAAAGGAAATTTTCAGAAGATGTTTTTTGAATGTATGGAGGACATTAGTTCACAAGTCTCCAACATCTGTGTCCTCAATGTAGGATACCTGACTAATCATGTCATACTCCTGATTATGCAGCACTTGACATCTAACAGACGTTGGGTGTCTTGGCTTCCTAGTTCTGCCATAACAAAGTGCACAAAAACTAGATACCCTCAAATAACAGAAAGGTATTGTCTCATATGTATGGAAGATAGAAGTCTAAAATCAAGGTATTGGCAGAGTCATCCTCCTTCTGAATGCTAAAGAGGAAACTACTTTCTTGCCAATTCTAGCTTCTAGTGGTTTGCCTGCAGTTATTGGTGTTCCTTGGCTTGCAGCCGTAGTTTGTCAGTCTCTGTCTCAGTTACCATATAGCTATATTCTCTAATAATTCTGTGTTCCTTCTTCCTTTCCTGTAAGGATCAACAGTCATATTGGATTTGGTGTCTCTCTTAATCCAGTAAGAGTTCATCTTAATTTAACTAATTCTGTTGGTAGGGGACCTACTTCTAAATAAAGTTGTATTAGGAGATTTTAGGGTTTAGGGTTTAAACACATTTTTGGAGCCCTAATTGAAGCTGTAAGAACAGTTTGGGGTCTCTGTCACAGTGAAGTATCTAACTTTGCTGGTTGGAAACTGTTATGTATCCCAGAAAATTCCATGCACTTTTAATCCATCCCTGTGGTTACAGATCTATTGTGGGTGGAACATTTTGATTAGGTTATTTCAATTGAGATGTGATCCACCCAAATCAAGATGGGTCTTAATCCTTTACCAAAGTCCTTTTTGAGAGGATAAAGGACAGAAAAAGTGACAGGAAATAAAGAAAGAGAAATGCCCAGAGAGAGCTGAGAGAGAAAAGCTCCAGAGAGCTAAGAGAGTTCTCAATGAGAAAGCCACTGGAATCAGAAGTTGAAAGCAAGGGAACCTGGAGGCAAAGGACCAGGAGATGCTGACCATGTGCTTTCCCATATGACAGGGGTGTCCCAGATGCCAATGGGCCTTCTTCAGAGTTCAGGTATCATCCTGTTGATGCCTTAGTTAGGACATTTTCATGGCCTTAGAACTACAATTTTGTAAGCTAATAAATTCCCATTGAAAAGCCAATGCATTTCTGGTATATTGCATTCTGGCAGCTTTATCAAACTGGAACACTTCAGGAGGAGAAGTGATGTTACCAGAGTCCAGAGAAAGGACTCGTTCTCTGAGTTTTAAGGATAAACAGGCAAAATTTGTGGATAAAAGTAGTTGATACTATTTATTTGGGGTAAGCATATAAAGGACATTCTAAGCAGAAGAAATGGAACCGACTTACTGGAGCAGACACCACTGTGTATAAAGTTACAAGTGTTTGTCTTTTTCTGGTGTGTAAAGTTAAGGGTGAAATTCTTGCATGAGGTAACAAATGGAGGTGGAAGATACCATGTCATGAAGGCTCTTTATCTGAGAACTGATGATTCAGAAACCAAATATGTTTACTTATTTATTTTTTTGTTTCTTAAGGAACCCCCCAAAATATTTTATTTTCTATTCTAAAAGGCAATACAGAATAAGCTAGAGAAATTTAAATAAAAGAAGCCCTTTAGAATATCCAGTGGCTTCTCAATTTAGACTGCTTTTCTCAAAATCCTATTTTATCTTTCTGTATCATTTTATTCTACTCTTTCATTTTAACTCTGCCATCTCTAAAATAATACTGTCTATTTTGTAGCTCTTTTAACCACACATAGAAACATTTCAGTAGCAAAGGGGATGGCTAGATAGTATTGGCAACTTTTCTTCAGCCTGTGGACACAGCGTGGATGGTAAGTCCCTGTAACATTATTCAGCAAAAGCCCCAAATTTTGAAAGAGGTGAACTATGTTCATTTCCAGAGAGTACAGAAATGGCTTACATGAAACATACGGCACTTACAAGATTTTATTAAGTGATTTGTTTGCTCATGTGGGAAATTTTTACTCTTCTGGTTACAGAGTAAAAGCTTTTATCTTAGGGTTACCTGAAAGTCAATCTATGCCTATTACTTTTCCAACTTTGAGGTTTGAAGTGTTCAAAAGTAAGCAGAGTAAATGTGAAGATTGAGTTGATGAAGATTTTGAATGACTTAGTTTATGATTATTATAGTTCTCAAAATATGTGGCTGATATCTTAAAGGAAGATTTCCATTTCCCTCTCTGTTTTCTCTACTTATGATGTTAAATAACTAAAATGTGTGCTCCAAAAATAGTTTAAATCAAAAGCGATCATCTTAAACAAAATAAAAAGCAATCATCTTCACCAGTTTTATGACTCTATAATTTATTAATCAGAATATAGACAGTATTAATTTTTATCAGAAAACTAATTGTGCCACACCATCCACCTCCCTGTGTCTCCCCAAAAATGGACCTGGGGAAACTGCTTTTACTCCAGAGAAAACTTTATTTACAAAAGAAATCAGAGTCTAGCTGTAAGTTAAAATATATGTTGAAAGAAAATAAATTTTCTTTGTGAATATACTACATGAAAAGTATAACTGGAAAATGTTTTAGATCATCATGTATTTTTTTATAGGGCCTTCTTACATTTTATATAGATACCACATCAGGCTGAGTTGAGGAGAGAGAGGCCTTTCCTTAGAAGCTCCCAGGAAAGACGGTGAAGAGTCTGAGAAAGACATGTGTATGCTCTTCCCAGAAGAAAGCCACAGGCAAGATCAAGAGTTTCCTATGTTCCTAGCAAGACCCAGGAGCAACGTGGACTTGAAAGAATTGAAAACATGATACAAAGGAAGAAAACTAGTTATCACATGAAAATCTAATAACAGATGAGGAAAGAATCATCACTTCAGGGGCTTTAGAACTTTTTTTGTTTGTTTTTTCATTGGATGGTGGGGGTCACATTTCATTCTTTTTCCATGTGAGTATCCCATTATTGCAGCACAATTTATTTATTTATTTTTTTGGGGGGGGTGGGAAGTGCATGGGCCAGGAATTGAACCTAGGGCTCTGCATGGCAGGCAAGAATTCTACCACTGAACTATCTGATATAACATTTTATAAAAATTATATATTATATGTCATTATATCACATGTATTTATCTTGGTCTGTATCTCAATACTGCATTATATATCACATATTATATAATTTACTGCTCATTATATTGTATATTATATACTACATGCTGTATGCTATATACTAATGCTATATACTATGTAGCATATAATATATATTGTATATTTATATTTATAGCATATATTTATATTATATATTTTTATTTATAAAGATAATGTACAGTATCTAGTAAGTATAGTATGAATCCTGCTATCCTGTTTATGGTACAATACATATCAAGTGTACATTTATTATTTCATGATAGCAAAACAGTTTTAAGTTCTAATATCACACCAAAACCTCTCTTTGCTAAATAAGGTTATAAGAAATAGATATGGGAGAAAGTTAGTTGCTGATAATATAAATCCACAGTTCTTCTGAGAATTGAAGATTAATTATGAACTTGATTTGGTCAAACTTATTCTACATATAATCTGAATATTTTTCTCCTTTAAATAATTACTGAACTACACCTTACTTTCTATTTGGGACGTTTTCTGTTTCTTCATGTTGCCAAATTTGAGATAAACTGTAACATATGAAGTAAACTGTTCAACAATAGAAGTATATTATGCCTACTTGCCTTTAGCTCTGCATCATTATGGTATAGACAAAAATTGAATTTGCTTTTACAATGTATATTGACATATTTTAATGTTTTGTTATAGTACTATTTTGATCCAATTTTCTATTTTTATCCTTATAGTATGCTAGTTGTTACAAAAATTGAAATTTCCATAACTTATGAATTAGGAAGAAAGGTAAGACTGAATTAACTTGATAATGAACTAATATTCACATGCATTTAATAGTGTGAGGAAAGAGCTAGCTTTTATATTCTATGTAAATATTTAGCTCCTTTTAATTGCAGATTTTTTTTTGTTTTCAACAAATACATTAATGTACAAATACAAACAAATTTAAAATCTCCTGTGTTCAGCTTTTTACTCCCTATAAATACGTGCCAAGGGTTGATGTCATTATAAAAACAACACTAAAATTTTTATGCCAGTGTTTTGTTCCTTCTTTTCTTTTTTATATATTAGTGTACAGTTTTGTCATGAAGGGGAAAAGTGAGCCAGATGTGTCTAAAGGAAAAGCCAGGCATGTTGAACTCGTCCACTTCATGTATACATAGAGAGGTGACTGAGCTAATTAAAAGTAGAGGGTCACTCAGTGCCCAAGAAAGTGCTCTGCATCCAGGGCCTTGCTCCTCCAAATGGGAGCACTGCATCCTCCTGCTGTATGTAATAACAGCTCTTAGCCTGCAATAAATGGTTATCCTTTCCCTGTGTCTGTGGGCAGCCCATAGTGAAGCACACTGCCATCCTATATTGACAGCACATAGTTAAATTTAGTATTAGAGACACATTTGCATATATCTCTGGGTTTAGTTTTTCAAGGCTATCTCAGTGTCTGTTTTCTTAAGGGGATCATAAAAGTACCTACTGTTAGGGCTGGTATGAGCAAGTAGAAGGGCAGGATGTGGCCTGTGACCAGCACTGTAGATGGGCTATATAACTATTCCTATTCTTATCAACATTATTTTTACTATTGTGCCAATGTTGGAAATGGCTTTGGTGGTTGTTATTAGAAAGGAATTATCAAAGGCAATAGTTAAATGCAAACTGTATAAAACTTCATCCTGCTAAGAGACCCAAATTTGTATTTGTTTGAAGGGCTTAACTAGGAAAGACAATGGAATTATAAATAAGTTCATTTCATCTTTTTCTTCTATTATAATGCTTTACATATATGGAAATTCATAATTAAAGAAAGCTGGCATGCATTATAATTTTTGATATGCAAACGTTCTGATTTAAAACAATAGCATATATCACCATGTTCATAATTGAAAAACCATAATTCAAACTTTTTCTTCATAGATACACTGATATAAAACTGTTATTTTAACTAATCTCTAAAAACCGATCCTATTATACTATCTGCTAGTTAAGCAAAATATGTACTTTGTAGCTTAATCAGCAGCTTTAATAGGATGAAAAGTTTCATCAGAATTACTTGAAATTCAATAAAGAATACTCTTTCTGCAACCCTTGTTCAAAACCAATTAGGAGACACAGGAGACAGTCAGAAGAGGACCAAAATGCTGGCTTTCCTTCTGATAGCTACGTCTACTTACAAATATATTGCCTATGAACCAGGAATGATCTACTTGGTCACTGGCACAATGTATAATCACAGGTCTACTCTACTATTCTGTACATTTTTTTTTTTTTTTTTTAGTATGGGGAAGAAAATATGCTCTTGCTCGTAAGAACACAAGCACAGCAGAGAGAGAAAGGGCTGATCTGCCCAGGCTTAATTTCTCCCTACCAATCAGGGAAGCCACAGCTCAAGAATCATGGAGGAAAGAACAAAGGGACAGGGGCATGTACTTCTGGAGGACTCCCCACAGAAAACATGAAGCAGAGGGAAATTATACATTCCAAAAGAAAATGCATCCAGTGAATATCAATTGTTTTAATAACATGAAGCAGAGGGAAATTATACATTCCAAAAGAAAATGCATCCAGTGAATATCAATTGTTTTAATAAAAGAGACACAACTTTTATTTAGTGTTTTTTATGTTTTATGAAATTTATGAACTTTATTCTTTCCTTGAGTAGGTATTTCAAGTTACAGCTTTGGTATAACTAATAGTGATAATCAGTAACTTTCACTCTGAAACACAATCTTGCCTCATAATCTTAATGCATTATTTTTATTGAATATATCATGCCATAATTACTATAGCCCTCAAAGATGCAAACTAAGAAGAACAAGATTTAAAATCAATAATCCCTTTAAACCTTTACAAGATTTTTGTTTAAGTATTGCCAGGAAATAAGATAAAACTGCACTTTCAGTAATCTGAAAATAATAACATTAATTATGCAAGTAACCTCTACTTTATTGAATTATGTCATATACTTCACTCAAAGGATCTTATTTTGTAAGACAAAGCACTTCTTTCCACATGAGCAGTTATCTAAAGGAAATGATTTTCCCTGTAGGAAAAATCTAGCAAAATCTGGAGAGATTTTTGGTTGTCATTGAGCAGGAAAGTGTTGTTTTCATCTAGAAAGCAGAGGTTAGGGATATTGCTAAACATCCCTAAATGCACAGAGCAATCCTCACGGCAAAAAGTTGTCTGTCCCAAGGTATTAATAGTGTAAAGGCTGAGAAATCTCATTCTATATGAACACTAATTAAGCTTTCAGTGTTTGTGTTTCTATTGCAGTGACATTAACCTTTCTTCTGAGACTTAAAGCTTTCTGTATTTTTGAATCCTAGTGGAGCATTTGCTGCTCTACATTTTCATTTTTTTCTTCATCAGTTGAAAAAATATGGAAAAGATTAAAACTTGCAAGTGAGTCAAAATGATACTTTGAATTTATTGGTATTAGTTATGAATTTATGTACTTGTCACTTTTCTTTTTCTCCTAGATTAGAGGCACTGTTTTTCTTTCATCAAATTTGTTTATATGTTTTGCATACATCTAAATTTTGTTCTCTATCATAATTTAAAAATATTAACTTAGATCTATGCATCCTTCTTATTTGTATGTCCTTTCCAATGGTGCTATTTTCATGTTATTTATTATAACATCACAACACATCAAATAACTGATCATTAATTTTGGCCATTTTGAACATTTTTATAATGCAACAATTTAAGGAAAACATCTCAATAACTTGATATTATTCAATATGAATTAAAGTTAAAATGATGGTATAATTAGACTGCAGCTACCAAAGATACCAAATTTCTTATACTTGGAACTGGTTACTGCTATTTTACATTGTAATAAAACATCTTAAGTTAAGGATGTTGAGGTAGGGGATATTATCCTGAAATATCCAGGTGAGCTCAAGTACATGCCTTCTCCTAGGAGGTAGTCAGAGGGGGATTTTACTGTAGACAAAAAAGGAGGAGGCAACATGACCACAGAGGCAGAGAATGGAGTGATGCAGCCACAAGCCAAGCCATGCTGGCAGCCATCAGAAGCTGGGCAAGGCAAGGAGCATTGCTTTTACACTAAAGTACCCAGAGGGAGTGTGGCCCCTACCTACATCTTGATTTTGGCATCCGAATGACTCTAATTTTTTATTTCTTGCTTCCAGAATTGCAAGAGAATAAGTTTCTCTTGCTTCAAATCACCAGTTGTGGTCATTTGTTATGGCAGTTGCAGGAAACTAATTCACATGACATAATTACTTTTACCCTGTCTGATTTTTAAGATATCTGTCTAAGATTAATGTGATTTGATAATGTTCAGAAATAGAACCAAATACATTTAAAAATTATGGGACATTATATATTATTTTGAGGAAACTTGATCATTCAATAAATGGTGTGAGAATAACTGCTGAGAGTCAGTTATAAATGAGAGTCGTGAGAACAGGAATTCTTTTATATATATATATATACATGTGTACACATATATATGTATATATATTTTTTTTCTTTTTTTTTTTTTGCATGGGTAGGCACTGGGTCTCTGCCTATTATGCCACCATGGCCTGCCCTTTTTTCTATCTTTTTTAATCTGCATCCCCTAAGGTCTAGTTAGTGCCTAGCACACATGAACTCTCAGTAAATAATTGTTGCAAGAATAAATAAATCATAAAACCCTTAAAACTATTCAGTTTAGTAAATCAAGTTCAGTAGACTTTTAATTAAAACATCCCCCCCCCATTGCCCATCTCTCAGGCAATTCTTTAAGTGAATACTAACTGCTTCAAAACTCTTGGCCAGCATTTAAAAATCATATACATGGAGGAACTGAACGTTTTTGTCTAAATAATTCCTATTCAATTTTTATGACCCATTCACTTGTTTCTCCAAATTACAGGGTAGGATAATGAGTAAGGCACACGCCATATACTGCTCACCCAATAGCCATTCTCCCTTCTTCCATAGTATCACAACTCTCACTTGGATGGTGGGGCAGTAAAGTTGAAAAAAAAAAAGAAAAAAGAAATGAAATCTCAGCTCCTCACACAGTGTAGGGACCCAGAGACCAAGTTCTTGTCTGTCAGATGTGGGCAGATATATCTGGGGCTCCCTCCCTTTCAAAAAAGCAGTCTTTATGCTCATCTTGTTCTTATCCCTTTGTCAGTCCCTATTCTGATTGGAACTAGGCCATAGTGTTTGTTGGCAGAGCCATGAAATTCTCCTCTGCACACTGCAAGAAAATCAAACCTGCTTTGGTTTAAGCGACAATTTTTGTCTGTTTGCTTTGTAGTATTTACTTCTCTAACATGCAGCTGATTTATTCCTAACTTGGTCATGGTAGCCTAGAGAGGATAACTAATCTTATCTTGGATGACCATCCAGTAATTGGCAGGTCTACAATTAAAACCTAAATTTATTTGACTCCAAAATCCATGAGGGTGAACTTTCTTTTGGAAGATTATAGATATTCAAATCTATAGCTTTTCATAAGCATGTCGATTATGTACCATATATTCTATGTCCCTTCAAATAAAACTCTAGAGGAAATGATATACAGATTAAGCTTTCAAATAGAAGAGTGAATAAAAACAGACAGATCTTAGAGCTCATTTATGATAAGTTCGTCTTTTAGATATTTTATGAAGTTGGGAGAATCTTGGGGCTATTTTTAAATGGAAAATAATTTCCTAAGTTTTTATAGCTGCTTTCATTTGTTGACAGGAAAACAATTTTTTGATCTGTGATCTGTGGCATCATTTAGATTAAAACAAATGATGATTTTTTTCAGTACTGACAACTGTTTTTTCCCCTATAATATGATCTTACCTTGCAAAGAAAAATCATTAAAATGCGAATCTATATGCAGAACAGCTAAAAATATTTATGTTAAAGAAACATCAATAATTTAAATAGTCATTGTCAATTTTATTTTTAAATTCTATAAATTATTTTATTTCTGAAATATATAATTGATTTTACTGAATATAAATTATAAAATGTATTTTCTGCTTCTGGTTATGTTGACAGGATATATAAAATGTAACAGTAAAGATAAACTTGAAAATACAGGATGCCATAAGACGTTCACTCGATTTATATCCAGAGAAAAACTTGAAAACAATTTCTAGCATTAATTAACTGAAAGTCGATGGGAAAAATATTTTTAATGTTTTGAATTGTTGTTTTGCCATCTGGAAAATGAAAATAGCTATATTTACCAAATGTTTTGACTCTAAAATAGGTAAAATAAAATCCAGATGTGGAATTTCTGTACAAAGAGTTGTACATTATAAAACATACCAGGTATGTTTGGTTACTACCAATAAGTAAAATAAATAAATTCAATTTCATATTTGTTATTATAATCTTAAGGTTTGAAGCCAAGAGGATGCCATCAACAGGCAATTAAAAAACAATCAAAACCAGAAAGCAAATCATACAAGACAGTCCTAAAAGTTCAGCCTTCTATCAAACAAAATGCATCAATTTGGATTTATATATTCATTCCCTTTGGAATGTATATTTTATATACCATATAGACTTTTAAAGAGACTCTTTTTAAATTATTAGCATTAACAAGAAAATTTATAAAAGATAACATATTAGATAAATATACAAAATTAATACTTCTCTCTATATTATCAAAGTTCTATAAGGGAAATGATTAAATATGCTTTACATGAAGAAAATGAATACATTAGGAATGAATTAATAAAAAGCACAAGTTCTAGAGGGCCATAAAATATCACTGAGGATAATGGAAGACAAAAACAGAAAGATAAGCTATTATATTTTGTAGCATACATATGCTACATAAAATAGCATAATAGAACATAGTTGGAGTTGCTTTACTAATTATTCCATTAGTAATATATTCTAATAATAAAATAATCAAACCAGTGTTGTATTGTCAGAATAAGGTGACTAAATCAGTGCATAAATAATAGCTATATAAAGAGTTCTATGTATATATGTAAATTTAATATATGAAAAAAGGTTAATATTTCAATTCATGAGAAAAGGTAGTTAATTTTATGAATTGTTCAGGCATATATGATTATTCATCTGGAGTAAAACTGAAATGAAATTTGAAACACAAATATGCTCTACATAGTTTAAAGTCTCAATCACACAAACAAAGCAAATACACCTTTATAAGAAGTTCTAAAATGCCATATATAAAATTTAGGCACAAGTGAGACCTCTTTAACTATGTTCAAAAATCCAAAATTTATAAAGGAAAATACACACATTTGACTGATTAAAAAAATTAAAATTCATTGCAGAGCAAAATAAGTTTCATGGAAGTGAAAATACAATATTTGGGAGAATGTTATAGATGTCCTTATATCTATAAATACTTACAAATTGCTAGATATAAAAATTATAGGAATGAAAGATACAAGTTGGCATCTCAGAATAATACCAATTTACCTGTGAACATTAGAAAATATGCTTGCGCTGTTTTTATTTTTTTGTCGGGAAACTAAATAAAAACCAAAGCAATTTAAATTAAAACAAACAATGAAATACTGCTTCAATTATTAAACTGACAAAACTTAAGGAAGATAAAAAGACTTTTGGTCATATTTAGAGCGCAAAAACAAGATGTTCTTTCACTACCAGTTAAAATAGGAATGGTTTCTGAATTTGACGAACATTTAGAAACATATATTAACATTTGAAATGCGCATACACTTTAAAATATATTGAGTATAACCTTATGTTTCTATCTCTTAGAACTAAATTCACTTTTATGTGAGGCTTTATGTGTAAGAATATCTATTGCTGCATTTTCCATAATGACATAAAGAATGAAAAATACAATGAACTTTCGGTTTTGTAATGAATAAAAGTGGACTTCAAGGTCCTTAGATGTTATAAATTTTGTGTCTCATTTTATCATAAAGAAATGGTTTGGAAGAAACAAGGGTATTTGAAGTCATTCTACTTGTTACCACATTTAAAACCTGTAAGACTATTGAAGTGAAGGTGAATATAAAAATATTTGAACAATGTAATTATTGTACTTGCTGAATATTTCACCATTACGAGATATTTAATAGGAATACATAATTACAATTTTAATTGTATGTCAAGCTTTGGGTATACCTGGTTTGTCCCTGGGAAATGCATTTTTGGATAAATTTATTTCATAAGACTATATATGGATAGATTTTTATGTCCTTGCTTTTGCCATAGGATAGTTAATCATAGTAAAAGTGACTTCACTTAAAATTGCATAGTATTTCATAGATTTAGAAAGTGTCCTATTAGACATGCTATGCAATTTTTAATAGACAAACATAAGAAGTATTTGAGTTGTACTTGTTTGCACACTGGAAATTTCTCTGTACTTGTAAAGATTAATTTCTCAGCACAGAGGTTTTAGGGAAGTTGTTTTCTTGAACAAATCTGCTCTTTTGTAAAAGTAAGAGATTCATCCCCAGGTATATTTTAGTTCAGCATGTATGCACGTGCCAATGAATAGCTGAAATCATCAATAACTACAGAAAGGTACCCTGGGGAAATGTTAAACACATTCACTTGAAGATATAAATAACAATAGCAAACCAAGTACAATTGACCTATTCTTCACTCAAGAAGTGACTTATTTGTAGCTTATTAAGGAACAAATTACTGCCTCGCATGTTATTTCATCATCCAGCCATTTTCACATTTTAGTTTTTCTAAACACATAAAGCTCAATAGAGTCTATATTTATTTGGGCTTCCAGCAAATGATGTGAGTACTAAAAGGTAAAATATAAAAAAAAATGATAACTCTTTTTAAAAATGTTTCTTATGACCTGTGCAAAATACGATCATTATAGATTATTTAGGAAATGTTGCTCAGCAAGGAAGAAAATTAAAGTCTTCTGTGGTCCCATCCCTTCAAGCAAAGGATGATTTATGGCATTTATTGTAGATATGCAGTTATTTCAACCTCTTTTCCTATTTCAACATCTTTCTAATGTGCAATATATATATGTACATATATCAATTTTAATGATGTAAAACATATAAAGTTTTGTAGTGTGATTTATCTCTATATTTAACATTTATGATGAAATATTAAAAGCATTAATTATAGAGATATACTAAAGCTGAAAATGTTTCATTCTGTATGGACTTAATTATTACTTCACAGTATTAGGTTCTGTTATATTAGCTTGACTGGCAAACATAAGAACTAATTTTTTTTTTTTTTTTTATCCTGCATGGGCAGGCACTGGGAATAGACCTGGGTCTCTGGCATGGCAGGTGAGAACTCTGCCTGTTGAGCCACCGTGGTCTGCCCATAACTAATTTTTTCTTTTTTTAGTTTTTTGATCTCATGTGATTTTCAGTTACACATGTAATTTTGATTCAATTAACATTTCATTTTCCCTATAAAACTGTAAGTATTTTATCAAGTTCTGGGTGGATAGCACCTTTCAGATGGATAAAATATTTGTGATTTGATTTTATGTACATAGCAAGAGTGTAGTTTCACTCTAGCTCCTTAATTGTACTGCCATTTAAAATGCCCATTCTCTAATTTATGAGCCAATCAATAAGAATCACGTTTTTTGACCTAGAAAATTATAATAGAAAGTTAGTTTAAGTGACTTTGAAAGCTACTGGGGAATCATTTGGAAAAAATATATTAAAAATATAACTTATATGACTTCACCAGTTCATTCACAAATATGTTTAAAACAGAAATCACAGGAAGGAAGGAAAATGGACTAAGTACTTGAGCTTTCAACGTAAGTGAAACAAAGCCACTTTGTAAACCAAAGTTTCAGCTTGAATATTGTAATTTAAAATTACTTCAAACTAAACCATTCTAATAATCCTCTTTAATTTCTGTCTTGTTTTCAGTTTCACATCCATTGTTGGGCTCCTTCTCTCTCCTCACTTCTCCCCTCTCCCGTGTTTATCTGCCAAGTACATCTTTATGTAATATTTGAGAAATATGTGTGCTAAAATATTATGCATTGTTTATTTAAAATCAAATTTAACTATGCATTTTATATTTTATCTGCTAAGTCTTCAACTCACTTATATTAGGTGAATTTAATAGTGGCTTCCCGAAGGCATTATCACTTACAGTAAAATCAAACTTATATATACATAAACTATAAGTTAGGAATTAGATGTGGGGGTACTTCAGAAGGTAAAAGTCTATATGTAGATGGTCTCAAGTGGAAGAACACATTGCATGTTTCTGTAATTGAAATATGTTTTATATTGCTGTAACAGGGATTATGAGGCAAGTGTGAATTAGAGGAATGGCAAGAAGTAAATCAAGATTCAGATTATGAAAATGTATTTTAAGTAAGTGTTGGGGATTGAATCATGTACCCTACAAAAAGCATGTTCAAGTCTTAATATGCATTCCTGTGGGTGTGATTCCATTTGTAAAGAGTACATTTGGAGATGCTGTTAGTTAAGGTGTGAACTCATTTGTGAGTAGTATCTTAATAGTTCCTATTTAGATGAGGCCAAATTGAATCAGAATGGGTCTTCATCTACGTGGGTAAAATCCTTACAAGCAAAGAAAATAGGATGTGTGGTAGAGGCCTGAAATAGAAGTCAGAGAGATAGAGATCACCATATGATTGAGGATTGCTGGAATGCCACAAACTCCCGGAAAAAGCAAGCCCTCCCTGAACATTGATGTTGGAAATCTAGCCTCCAAAACAATGAGATAATAAATTCCCATTGTTTATGCCAAACCATTGTATGATATTTGTCATAGCATCCTTGGCAAAGCAAGATAGGAAGAAAGGAAAGCAGGATAGGCAACTGAGGAATAGAGGTACAGAGATGTAAACTATCATTCATAGTTATCAAATGAAAGCATACAGTTTATTACTATAATGTACGGAATAATCTAGGGTAGGTCCATTAAGAAATTTGAAGGCAAGCTTTAATCTCCTTAGGGAATAAGTAAAGGATAAGTAAGATTTGTTGTGATATAAAATATAACTACCTCAAAAATTTTGTTTGAGCTACCTCAAATTATTAGTGAAACTACTTGCAAATTGACTCATTGATCCTTGTATTTGACCAAAGCTTAGGTGTCTCTAGCTATTCCAGAGACTAGAGCTAGAAAGTTTTGTTACTTAATAAAAGTGACTTCTATTATAAAGCAGACTGAAAAGTACCTTCATGTTAAAAAAATAGAGTATTTGTAGCTTGTATAGGAACACAATGTGGACAAAGTTACTCACAGGTTTTAAATGTGTGGCAATATGTGTATTGTTTGAAAGAGAATGCAAATATATTATTGGTTGGGTTTATAACAACAGAAGGGTCTGGTCTTTCCATAATATTATTGTAGGTGGGTGTGTATGTATGTGTGTGGGTGTGTATGTGTGGGCATGGATTTACACAAATTAGGATGTGGGGACATGATTGTTACTGTTTCCCATTGAAATGATTTTGGCAAGACTAGATTCTTTCATGCAGCTCTCACAAACCTTTCAACTTAAAGGTTTGTGCATGCACATGCAGAACTATTGGATTTTCTCTTGTAAATGTTGATACATCATTCTTCCTCCATATATTATTAGCCAGTTCCTATGTGAGTCAGATTTTAACTTACATGGAAAATCTGATATGAAAACGTCAGTGGTGTATAACCTTACTAGGTTTACGCATTTGTTTTTCTTATATTTCAGGTTATTTTTCCTGATTAAGGAAAAAGAGATCACTTGATAGTCTAGGTGTTTGCATTTTTCATTGTCTTAAATGTATTAACCTCTGGAAATGCCTAAGCTATAAATGCCGATTGCCTCTTTGGGTCAATAGTGTGTCTGATAAAATAACTTAGCCTGGCAAAGAAAAAACACGATTCTATGCCTGTTAAAACAAACCAGCAAAATTTTACTGAGCTTCTGTTGTGACAGAATATTCCACGTGGTCAAGAAAGTGTTTTCCAACATAAGTGAAGGTAAATATCGCAGTGCACCAACCCCGTAAAACATTCGAAGTTCTAGCAAGGGAATTTTTATGAAATTGGCATGTCCATTATTAGGAATCTTTGAATTAGGCAAATCGCATGACTTTTTACAGAAATTAAAGGAAAGATGTGATTGAAACTAGGTGGGAAGTGTGAATAATTGCTCTGCTCCTAAAATTTGTTACACATTTATAGCAAATTGGTAGCTAAAATATAGGAGTTTGACAGATGGAAATATATGTCAGCTTTATTACTAATGAAAGGTTGTAGGAAATGACTTCAACTTGAACCTTATTGAATTTCAAAATGACCTTCCCTGCTTCTGTCTCCAAATTATGCACTGAAAATAGGAGAATCTGAGGTCCTTAAAGAACTCTTCATTGCAGCAGACTGGTTATTGAGCAACAGAGCAAAACAGTACTGAGCCCTGAGCACAGCTCTCTGCATAGGAAAATCTAAATTTGCCTGTGCAAAGCTGCGGCAACCCAGGGCCTGGACGCTTACTAAATGAAGCCCCAAGCATGCAACAGCCTACTTTAAGACAAAGCTCGCAAAGCAAAAACTCCCTGAATAGAGAAGAATGTAATCATGGATGTAAAATGGCACTGATGGTATCTCAGTGTTCACATTAATCTCAGTAAAATATCAGGTCTTGAGCCCCTTTAATGATTATGCTAGAAGCCTGATGTCCTCATAATGAATAGAATATTTTTGTTCTAAAACCATATACTTATTGCCCCTTGCAGAGTGCTGTCCCTCTGGACAGCAGCCAGAGTCTCCTGTTCTTGAGTCTTAGTAAATCTGTCTACTTCCTTGCCTGGAGTGTTTCTCCATCTCACGGCAGCACCAGCATGTGCTCTTCATAAACTTTGTCTGGGTCTGAACAGATGCAACAGATTCTCTCAGATGAACTAGATTAAAATGCCCTTTAGGAAAGAGTGAGTGAGGCATGAACAGGGGATGGAGATATTCTACGTACATCTTTATGTCTTGGAGAGTAGATGGACAATGGCATGCCCAACTGCCCCAACAGAAAGAAAGATGTTTACTGTGCATTTCTATAACTGTAGGGACATCACAAAGGCTCTCTGATCCTCTAAAACATATGATGGTTCACCAGAGGTTTTACCATTATCCTGTTATGCATTTAATCATTACCTGCACATGATGGTCTTCTCTCCAGAATATGAAATGTTAGGTCATGAAGACAGTAACATCAACCAAGTGAGAATATTTTCATTTTGGCATATTGAAATTGGATATTTTGAAGTATTTTGTTGATTTGTAGAGTAAATTATTTCATTTAAAAAATGAAAACGCTCTGGTACTCATGTGAGGTTTTGGTGTCTAACATTACTCTCTCTACATTCTTCGTCTCTACTTTCCTTTATTATGTACTGAATTTAATCCTAACATACTGAGTGGTGTAGAAGACTCTTCAAAAACATGCTGAATATATTGGGAAATGGCAGAATGTCTACTCATACTTCTTGATTCTGCTCACTTTTCAAGCAGAATAGTCTCTGCATGGCAGATATTCCTAGATTTGAACTTTATCAAGAATATGCTGCCCAACTCTGGGGCTTGGAATGGGAACAAAAGAAGCATGAGGTTTTGTTGGGTAATAAATTTCCAGGTGGTCAGACCTATGCAATGGGAAATGGAGCAGTGTGAGCAACTTTGATGATGTTATTGTAAAATGTTCTTTATGATGTTTCCTGTTTTCCCAAGAACTACTTAGGGTCTCTATCCCTTAAAAATATAGACAGTTTTTCATAGATGTAAAGAAAAATACAATAATATATCTGTGCAATTCTGTTCAGCACATTGCATTCCTTTAACAGCTTTCAGCCAAAAGGAATGCGTTAAGTTCCTTAGTGATAAATATCTGCCTTCAGCTAACATTAGAGATGCTCGTTCTAAATTGGATACAGCAAGCCTCAGAATCCTCAGATGTACCAAGCCCTTGAAAGACCATGAGAAATTTCTGAGAGGTGGCAGAAGCTGACTATTTATCTGTCTGGGCTAATTGCTTTGGCGTCTGAATTCCTGAGAATTGAATGTTTCCCCCCCAACTCTGCTTGTTTAACTTTCCTCCACAATCATCACCCACCATGAATTTGCCTTATTTTCAGACATATGTTTATGTCTTTCCATTCTAGGAAGTCTTGGTATTATTTCTAAGAATCATACAATGCTCATTTCATTTTAGACTTTAAATTTTCAGTTTGTAAGCGGCAATATAAGCACCTCAAAGA
>PVIY010015048.1:30276-55065 GCA_004026745.1 Myrmecophaga tridactyla
GATAAACAGAACTGAACTCAAATTAACATAAATAAACATAAACATAAGTCACAAATACTAACATAAATTGTGATGTCCCTGGTCTTTTTCTTCCATAATTTCTCCCCCATATACAATTCAAATGATGTTCCCTATCTTCCTAAAATGAGATAAGATTGTTGAATTATATTTCAATGAATAATGGTTGAAGAATTAAGTTGAACAGAAAAGTGGATATTATATTTCTCATCTTTGCTTAATTTAGATTTATTTATACCCCTCTGAAGAACAAAATTTCATAATCTGCATTCTTCTTATGGCCATTCATGATTTTGACTCTTATCTTGCTGAACCTCTGGTTTATTCTGTCTATTTTCTCTCATATTTTATCCAAACCATCTTGAAAAAAGTTTTTTTTTGCCTTTTGTGACTCCATACTTTCTCGGTTCTGCTCATATCACTGTCTCAATCAGAGTCTTAGCAAGAAACAGATGGCACATTCCAATGGGATAATTGAGGATAATTTAAGAAAGGGGCTCTTATAAAGAGTGAGCAAACCACAGAGGATTGTTAAGTTCCCCACCCCCTTAGCCTACCATCAACTGGCAAAGTAAAACAATCCACTTACTGTGGCAAATCAGAAAGGATCACAGAAATAAATTGTTTGACCTCATTCTCCTCACTCCATCTGATGCACATTGCCTGATGTGAACTAGAAGACAGAGGCAATGGAATCCTGCTTTCTATGGCCATATAATTTAATGTCCAAACAAGGATACTTTTGAGAATGAAAGGATGTGCTATTCATGACTAAACTGAGAGAGTAGGCAAAAACTATTTCTCAATCTTTTATGCATGCATTAGAGGGCAGGTCCTTCCTTAGCATATAGGACAGCATGGGGATTTGGTGGAAAATGCATACAGTGCAAAAAATAAAAAGTAAGCAGTACAATCTCTCCATTCATTCCTTCTTCATCCCCACCCACACCCAAGGTTACTTTTAAAATATGTATTTCTAAAACTTTGATATTCCCAGAGATCTATCACTTGTCAAACGCTCTTTATACTATATCTTCTTGGATGAATTACCATTTCAGAGATCTTATAAAACTTTGCAATTATCTTCAGGCTTATATCTAACTAATTAAACATACCATAATTATTTCATAGATATCTTTATAAAGGTCTCAATTCCTTGCAATTTTAATTTTTCTCCAATAAGTTATAATATTGTTGATGGTATCACTGAAGCCACAAGAGCAGGTATCTGTGATTTCTCTGTTTGAAACTGTTATGTACCCCAGAAAAGCCATGTTCATCTAATCCAGTCTTGTGGGACAGACCTATTATTTAGGGTGGGACTTTTTGATTGGATTGTTTCCATGGAAATGTGACCTCACCCATTCAAGGCGGGTCTTAGTCTATTCACTGGAGTCCATTAAAGGAGCTCATTCATGCCTGAGAGGACCCAGACAGAAATACCCTTAGTGCTAAGCAAGGACTCAGAAATAACCAGAACATGAAGAAAGCCAAAAGAAGCTAAGAGATGAAATCCAGATTTTGTCTCAGAGAAACTAAGTGAGGACCTGCAGATACTTGGAGAGAAAGCCATTGAATAAGAAGGTGAAAACAACAAACTGGGAACAAGGACCTCAGATGCCAACCATGTGCCTTCCTAGCTGACAGAGGTGTCCTGGATGTCAGCTGTCTTTCCTCCAATAAGGTATCCTCTTGTTAGTGCCTTAATTTGAACATTTTCATGGCCTTAGAATTTAGAATTTGATAAATCACCTTATTTTTTACAAAAGCCAATTCATTTCTGGTATATTGCATTCCTGTAGCTTTAACAAGCTAAAGCAATATTAGATATCCAATCAGTCATCAAGTTCCCTCATCCAAGTAATCAATCAATCATGCTGTGGTGGCACAGGCCCAAAGCCCCCTTCTACACTGAAATGAAGCCCCAAGGATGTAACAGTCAACTTGATCAGGACAAAGGTCAAGAAAGAAAACAAACTTCCCAGAAAGAGAAAGATGCAATAACAGGTATAAAGGATGGGAGTAGAATAGCACTGATTGTATTTTAGTCTTAAGCATCAGTATTAGTAAAACATCAGATCTTAAGATCCTTTAATGACTATACTAAAGACATGATGTCCTCATATTAAATGGAATGTTTTTGCTATAAAACCCTATACACGTTGCCCCTTGTACTCCTGCTACTCCTGTTTATAAGTCCTAGTAAAACTATCTCTACTTGCTTTTCTGTCTCACAACAGCACTGACCTAGGCTTTGCACAAACTCAGTTTGGGTGCAAACACATGACTTACCATGTATTTCTAAAATCATTTGATTACCTTCAAATTAAAAATTTCTGTTCTACAAACAAAAGAAACTATAAACAAAGAAAAGAGTTACCCACTGAGAAAAGATAGTTTGGACATTTTTAACCCTTGAATGACTTATTAGCAGCCAAATTATGTAAGTAATTCTTCATAAGTAATAGAAAATAGACAAAGTAATAGAAAAATGTTTGCTTTAATACTTCTTTACTTTCTGGCACAACAAGACACTCCAAGCTTATCTTGTATATTTTTTTCTCTCAGCCCTGGAAGTATCAGCCATTTCTCCAAGAAGCCTTGTTTTTTTTTCTTGGAGAATGGTATTTATGAGTGTGCTCATTGCTACTGAGGTGTTATAGCTTCTGAGCTGCCTCAGTTTACAAAACTAGGAAATATATGAAAGGATGCTACTAACCCATTTATACACACGCACATATATATAAATTTTTCCTATCTATAATTCTGCATTGTTATCATAACTGGTACCTGGCTGGCAACGGTGCCAGCTGAGCACCAACCCAGGTTCATTAGCCTCAAAACTAAAAGAATTTAGGATAAAAGGGCCAGAAGGAACATGTGGTAAAATTTACTAACGAGAAGGAGAGAGAGTACATGTTAAAGAGCTTAATGCAGATGTGCCCAAGGAAGGGACATGCCCTAAGTGGAAAGGGTTAGCTTGTTTTATAGGAAAATTTTGTTGGTAGCAGGTTTCCATAGTAACCTTTGAATACCAGGTATCTTCTTTGTTCTAGGAGGAGATAGCTAGAAAAATTCATGTTTTTTTGTCACATACCTAAAATTTGTCTTTGGGCACATGGTTAACAATCTCTATGACCCTATGCTTCCTATCATTAACTAAGGATTTGTTTTGGGCCCAGATTTTTTACAGGTTTTAATGGTTTGGGGAGGTTTCAATGGTTTTGGGAGGTTTTTGGCTTTAGGGGAAATTTTTGTCCCAGGAATTTTGCAGTTTGCTTTAGTTCTTTGGAGCTAGGCAAGAAAAATGGACTAGCAGTTGTCTGTTAGCACTTTCAGAGCTGAACTGGTAATCAGGGACTTTCAGTTGTCCCATTTTATCCTGCTTCAATATTACACTAATCATGGGTTAAAACCGCTATCTCCAATTATAATCCGCTACTAAATAGGTAATTCTAGGTTTTCCCACTTGTTTATAACTTTTCTCTCCAGTAGTGAGAAATTTGGCTACTCCTACCCACTTTTCGTTTCCTTATTTTTTCAACTGCAGTATATATGTAAAACAATTTCAGAATTTTTTTTTTTAACTCATACTTGCATGTGAGGCAAAGAACAATGTTTGTATACAGTTTGTTTTGTCTTTAGATGAACTGTTTCAAGCCCAAACATCATTTTCCACAATTACTTAGACTAATTCTTTTTTTCCCCACCCCAATTCTGGATGCTATATCAAATATTTGCGATGTATTTATAAATATATGCATATTATCATATATTTATATTTAGCTTATTTTGTCATAAGCAGCATTCCATTCTGGGCTTCCCTGTTTCTGTTGAGTTTATATACTAACCAAATGCTTCTTAGGTCTTATTTAATCTCCCTGTAGCTTGAAGTCATAACAAATCCTTCTTCGTTTTCTTCTGAAAGTTCACAACTTTTTTATTTTGCATTCTTTTGTTTCACTTTGGATGTATTTATTTATTTTGGTTGCAGTAGGCTAGCTAAGAATGGCAGTTTATTAAATAGTCAAAGTGGTGATGGCACCCTGATTTTGTTTGCAATCTTAATGCTAATGCTACCAGTATATCACCGATAACTAATTAATAGATATGGGTTGTTTTAAGATATCTTTTGTTTGCATAATTGCCCTTGGAATTATTGCCCATTTAAAATTAATTATCTTTTGGCCCACTAGCAAGTAAATTCTGAATGGACTAAGTTTTCTTGTCACTGGTTCAAGAGGATGTTTTTTCATCTTTACATCCAAAGCCATAGCCAAGACATGTTTCTTTACCATCCTCTTCCTTTGTATAGAAGTTTCATTTCCCCATGAAGTTGGAGCACTCAAGGGCTTTGGCTTAATGCAAAAGCCTGAGGCCCTGTCTCCCGATGTCCATGTGGCCACTAAAACAAAGCAACTCATCACTAACTGTGTAATGCAACACCCTCGGGGCAACCTCCAGCTCCAGTGGCTTCCTACCTCTCTGGAGTCCTCTTTTCTCATTTGGATGTGGTGATTTTCCATGTTAGCTAACTAGGTCAAGCCATGCATTTAACTTTTCTTGTTAAAAATATTTTATTCAATATTTAAAAATTTTCCTGTGTTGGATTTATTTTATAGACTAAGTAGTTTGACTTGTTGTCTGTGCCTTTAAACATAAATTTTCCCCAGTGTTTGCTTTACACCTCCTATGATCTCTCTCTTTTATAAAATAAGCTAATGATTCATTTTTAATATATATTTTAAAACATTATTTTGTTCAGGCTCTAGATTTTCTGTAAATTAAGTAGGAGAAATAAAAACTAAAGGAAAGTATTAGGCACGGAGTCATTAAGGATTCCACATGGGACAGCGAATGAAACCTTAACAGGTTTATTGGGGTGAGAAAGCAGAGAGAAAGCAGGTGGGAGAAGGAATGTGGGAGAGTGAAAGGGAGAAAGGAGGTGGGAGCCTGAAAATTATGCCGGAAGCGGAGGGTGCCTACTAGGTGGTGTGTCATCCCTTGATGGGATGGGGGTTTGTTAACTTCTGACTTCATTGGTTGCTGTGGTTTTGACACACTGCTCTGTTATCATGCAGGCCTTCTGGTGGCTGAGGTGCTGGCATGTTTGGGGCTCTCAAACATCTTTTAGCTGTAAACTTTGTGAGTGTTTATCTTGCTATCACATCTGGCTTTGAAAAAGAAACTGAGTGGCCCCTAGGTCCAAAGTCCCTTTTACCTATAGGGTTCTTTTTTTTGAGACCTCACAAAAAAGCAAAGAAAATGTAAAGAATAGAAGAATTTGAAAATGGAAAAGGTTAAGACATGAAATATTTCTCACAGTAAAATATTCTTTTTAGCATTAGCAATCTTAAATTGTAACATGAATTTAATTGATGTTTCAGATTTAAAAATATCATTACATGTTTTCTGCTGCTAAAGTGATAAAACATCTGATGTTATTATAAAACATGTAGCTCTGGTGGTGTGAGGGTCGTTCAGTGGTAGAATTCTCACGTGCCATGTGGAGACCCAGGTTCAATTCCCAGCACATGCACCTCCCAAAATAACAAACAAAAGAAACCAACAAAGGAAACAAACAAAAATTCAACAAATGGTGCTGCAATAATGAGATACTCACATGGGAAAAGAATGAAATGTGACCCCATCATATAGCATACAAACAAACAAACATATAGATCTAATTCCTTGGATTTTATCTTATATATTTATTGTTTAGACAACAGAATGTGTAAGATTAGTTGAATTTTGATTGGTTCTTGGAAGTATAAGCCAGTGCGAGTTAATAAAAATTGTATGGTAAGTGTATGCAAATTTAAATGAACTCATATGTAATATTTTTTTCTGAGACTGCTAAACTTCAGATTTCTGTAATAACTTTCAGAAAAACCATATCTTATTATGCACCTCATTATGTAAAAACTGATAGAAATTTAGCAACTAATGGGCAGATTTTTTAAAAAAGCAAATCAGTCTTTCTAATTCAATAGTAAATACTTGTTTCATTCAAGAAATAAGACATTCCTGAAGGTTTTGCTTATCAAATTTGATGTCTGTTACAACAGTAGGAAGGAAATAATGAAATAATGCATTCATTTTTAAACATTTTTAAAATATCATGTTATAAAAGATATCAGAACTTTGAAAGTGAGGTTATTTTTTTAAGACAACAAATTGACCAGGTTATTTTAATATAAAATGACATTCTACAAGTTGGAAATGATAATTCAGCAGAAAATTTAAATCTAATTTTGTCATTAATGTTCCTGAAATTTTATGTGTATATGTTTGTGTTTGTATGTGTTTCCTCTCACACCTTGGTTTTTTTAAAATTTCTTTGACACTATTTACTACTGGTTTCCCTCATTTCTCTCTCTCTTTCTCTTTCCACTTCACCCCTCTTTCCTCTTTCTATTTCTCTCTAGAGCCTCAAAGATGCTTGGACCCTTGAGGGGAACTATTATGTGAGACTTGATGCGAAGGAGGGATTGGCAGGACTATGATGGCCCCCAGTTCAGTGGCAGAAAGAGCATGAGCCAATGGTCTAGACTGATGCTTGTGTCTCAGGCTTTGATAATAAAATGAGTAATACTAAGTCAAAGGAATTACTAGAAGTTTATTGGCAGTGGGAGATTACAAAGCAGCTATATAGTGTGGAGGGATAAAGTGTCCAGGAGAAGCTCCATATGCTGTTTTCGGACTGGTTGCCTGTGATCATTGATTCTTCGGTTTTTCTGTCACACGGTAATGCACATAGAAGCCTCTTCTAGTTTCCAGAATCTGGCTGCTCCCTGTGACTTTCTCTTCCTCTGTGGCCATTCCTGTAAGACTTGCAGTTATAGGGTTAGGAAAGATCCAACTGATACAGTTGGTGCACACCATAACCAAAGCAATTTCATTCAAAAATCCTCTTTAGGATGGGTTCATACTCACAAACATGTTTTTCTGGAGTACATAACTTCAAACCACCATATAATCCTAAAAGTCAAGCTTTTCAAGAAATAAAACTGTTGCAGTTTTGATTGGTTTTGTTTTTAATAAACTTGTTTAGCTTTCATAAAGACAGAGTCCTGAAAGACATAATCATAAAAGTTGACTATAAAGTATAAGATAGAAAAAATAAGAAATGGCATAGGGATGTTTCAGGCACATAGAAAGATCTGTGAGATATTCCCTTTTATGCCAACAGTATATGAGAATGAGAAGAGAGAGGAAAAAATGTGAGAAACTACCTATCCCTTACTTTAGGCCACTAACTGGAAGTGATCGCTAGATTAATAAGAAGGAACAAGAGGAAACCAGAATGTGTAACCTGTTTACTAGAAATAACCACAAACATGATGAAGGACATGGACAAGAAACAACAGAGTAGCAGTGGTCAAACAGGAGGCTAGATAACATAGTCTTGGAGCACATTCATTGCTTATCTAATCCTGAGATCTAAAGTTTCCACCCATGGTGAGGGAAGTGCAGACACAATAAAAGGAAGGGAGCTTTTCACAGCAGACAATCATAGGTAGGGCAGTAAGCTGTATCCCCCAAAAAGCAAAGGCAGCTACTGACCTTCAGCAGTCACCAGGGCAAGAACTAGATTTATTCACTATGAGTCAAAGCCAGGTAAACATCAGTCCATGAATCCCCATTAATTTCTTGCAAGAATTATATTGTATAAATTCCCTCTTCCCATTCCCCAATACATCAAATCTCCTTCTGAAGAAGAAAGATTGAAGTGCCAGATATATTAAAGATGGAGCACTTATTGGAAAACACATATCATAATAAGTAGATGATTTGAACCCAAAGAATCTAAGATATCATTAGGTAATAGTGTTCTTGCAAAATATTAGATCAGCTGTAGAAAATATGACAAACGTATTTTGAAATATCGTAATAAAAAAGATGCTGGAACTTAAACACTGTAAAATTTGTTTAATTTGTGAATGGATCCACAAGTGCATAAATATACATGTACATAGATGTTTATTAACAACATGATATTGCAAAAAGAAAATAATCGGAAACTGTCTAAACACTCATTTGTTAGAATTTGCTTAAATTAATTATTCTGAATTCATATATTATTGTGATTTTTATATGCAGTCAATGAAATGAAATTATGTGTATTGACAATGTGCACTGAAATGCACCAACCCTGTAGATACAGAAATTGACAAAAATGGATTCCTATTTTTCTATATTTATACTTTGATTTATAGCAGTATGTAAATGACAAAATCTGGAATTATATATGACCAGCTTAGTAAAGGGTTTTGGTTGTCATCTTCAGAGGCAGTATTGTAAAGAACCAAACTACTAAGGAAAATAGCACAGTGCCATGTGAGGCATAAATACTATGGAGTTAAAACAACCTGACTCAGCAGTCCTTAGCTGAGGGTTCTTTGGCAGATTACTTAATTTTCAGTTTTATAAGCATCAATTTTTTCATCTATAAATATATAATTTTATCCACCTCAGAGAATCATTGGTAGAATTAAATGTTAATGCATGTCAAATACTTAGCATTGTATGAGATGCTGTCCTTTGGGCAGCTAGTGAATAATTAGGAGCTGCCTGGAACCATGGTTTTGAGGACTTCTCTGATGAGATGCACATTATACACCAGCCTGGAATGAGTGGAAGGACCAATACTGTTAAACCGCTGTACAGAAACATAAGTAAATTCCCTCCCTCTCTCTCTCTCTCTCTCTCTCACACACACACACACACACACACACCATTAAGTGAAGCAGCAGGCTAACTCGATTTGCAGCACTGCCCCAGGCAAGGGTGGATTTAAGGAGTAGTTGAGAGATGAAGATATAAATCAGTTGAAAGAGATAGTTCCCTAAAGGGTTTGTCTTCCCCCAAGAAAAGGGGGAATAGGGTCCAGATCAAGTGATTGCTCTCATTCAAAGAATTTAGACTCTAGGGATATTAGCAGTGGTTTCAGTCAACAAAATGCTGAGCCCTGTCTCTGTTTCATACATGCAACAGTTTCAACTTTCAAAAGGCTGAGTTCAACCTGTCTCAAATAAGCTCCTGACTGGAGGACAAGGGGATTCCTTGAGATCCTGTAACTTTTCCAGCATACATGAAACCAGGGGTGGGGGTGGGGGTTGAAGAGCAACTCCTCCCCCAACAAGCTAAAAGCTGGGTGGCAAGGCCCAGCACAGAAAGTGACTATTATTTAGAGAATTCAGACCTCAGGACCTGGAAATGAGAAGTAATTCAAGCCTGACTTCTGCTTCAGCCTCAGTTTCTACCAAACCCTTGGCAGTACAGAATGAGCTGAAAATTAAAGGCACAGTACAGCTTTGTGCCTCTGGGGAGCAGCGGATGACTGACAAGCACCATCTGCTGGGCAGGAGAGGAAAAACACAGAATTAAGAGGTTTCACAGTACAGAGTGGCACTCTGCTGGGTCTCATTCCCAGAGAATGTTGATACTGACTATACCCCCTTTGTGAGTCCTGGGTCTGTCTGGGAAAATCTAACTGGGGTCATTCTTATCTGTGGAGATTTTCTTCCTGGAGCCAGATCTACATGAAAAGTTGCTAGAGGTAATGAAAGGATTGTTAAAATCGATAGAGGCAAAAAAACAACCAGCAGATCATCATTCTCTGAAGAAGAAAAGGAAAGAGAAGGCATTTTTCTGAATTGAAATAACTGCACACAAAAAAGGGCAATCTCAATAACTTTCAAATAGGCAGTGCAAGAATCAGAAAAATAAGAGGTGAAAAATTCTCAGTTAAACAGGATCTATGGTAGAGGTATAGAATAAGTTGAACAGAACACCAAATAAAAGTTAGAGAACAAAGCCAATCAAGAAGAAAATCCTAAGCAAAAGACAAAAAACAACCTCTAAAGTAAACTAATCAATAAAATCAGATGCCTAGGCACCAGCAAAAAATCATTAGTCATACTAGGAATCACAGAGATATGATCCAGTCAAAGAAACAAACTAACACCTCAAATGGGATACAGGAATTGAAACAACTAATTAAAGATGTTCAAACAAATCTTCTAACTCAAATAAAAAATTGAAGGAAAATATAGCAAAGGAGGTGAAGTATATAAAGACATTGGGCAACAAAGAAGAACTCAAAAGCTTGGAAAAATAATGGCAGAACTTACGGGAATGAAAGGCACAAAAGAAGAGAAGAAAAACAAAACAGAAACATACAAGAGCAAATTTGAAGAAGCAGAAGTTAGGATAAGTGGATTAAAGGACGAAAATCTGAGTTCCTGCACACACACACACAGAGACACAGAGAAACACACAAAACAGATAGGGAAAAATATGAGTAAGATCTCAGGGAATTGAATGACAACATGAAGTGCACGTATATATGTATTATGGGTTTCCCAGAAGGAGAAAAGAATGGAAAAGTGGAATAAGGGATGAATAATCACTGAAAAAATTCCAACTCTTATGAAAAATATAAAACTACAAGTCCAAGAAGTATAGCATACCCTAAACAGAATAGATACCAATAGACCCACTCCAGGACACTTACTAACTGATTGACAAATTTCAAAGACAAAGAGAAAATTCTGAAAGCAACAAGAGAAAAACCATCCATCACCTACAAGGGAAAGTCAATAAGAAGCCATGGAGGTGAGAAGGCAGTGGTATGATATATTTAAGATACTAAAAGGGAAAAACTATTAACCATGGATTCTATATCATGCAAAACTGTCAATTAATATGAGAGGGAGTTTAAAATATTTATAAACACCGGGATACTTTGTGAACAAGAAACTTATTTCACAAGAAACACTAACAGGAGTGCTACAGGCAGATATGAAAAACATAGGAGATGGACAAGGGTGGCTCAGTGGCAAAGTGCTGCCTGCCATGCTGGACCCGAGTTTGTTTCTTGGTGCCTGCCCATGTAAATAAATAAATAAAAATAAATTAAAAATAAACAAACAAAAATTCAACAAATAGTGCTGCAGTAACGGGATACTCACATGGAAAAATAATGAAATGTGACCCAGCCATAAGGCATACAAAAAAATTAAAAAATAGGAGAGAGAGGTTTGGAGAAGAGTGTAAAATGAAAATTAACAGTAAGGGTAACTAGAGGTGTAAAAACAGAGAACAATAAATTATAACATATAAAATCCAAAGAACATTATGGTGGAAGAAAGTACTGCCTTTACAGTAATAACATTAATTGCTAATGGATTAAAATCGCCAAAGATGTGGATTCGGTGAATGGATTAAAACCAGGATGCATCTATATGCTGTCTACAAGAGACTCACTTTAGCCCAAAAGGCTAAAAAAATATATTCCACACAAGCATACATCCTGCATATAGCTGCATAATAATACTAGTATTAGACAAAGTAGGCTTCAAATGCAAAGCAATGAAAAGAACAAAAGAAGGACACTATATATTAACTAAGGGGACAATTCATGAAGAAAATGTACCATCATAAATATTTATGCACCAAACCAGAATGCCCCAAAATACATGAGGCAAACACTGATAACACTGAAGGGAGAAGTAGACACCTCTAAAATAACAGAAGCTTCAATACACAACTGCCATCGATGGATAGAACATCTAGACTGAGGATCAATACAGAGACAGAGATCTTTAATATGATAAAGGAACTAGACTTAAGAGACATTTACAGAACATTGCACTACACAACAGCATAATATACATTTTTCTCAAGTGCTCGTGGATCATACTGTAAGATACACAACATGTTGGGTCACAAAGCAGGTCTCAATAAATTCACAATGATTGAAATTATACAAAACACATTCTCAGACCATAGTGGAGAAGTTGAAAATCAATAATACGTGGATGCTTGGAAAATTCACAAATACATGCAGGCTAAACAGCACATTCTTAAACAACAAGTGGTTCAAGGAAGAAATTACAAAAGAAATCAGCAAATATCTTGAAGCAAATGATCTTGGGAACAAAGCATATCAAAAGGAATGGGATACAGCTAAGGTAGGGAAATATATAGCCCTAAATGCCTATATTTAAAAAGAAGAAAAAGCAAACATCAGGGACTTAACTGCTTACCTAGATAAACTAGAGAAAGAACAGCAAATTAACCTGAAAGCAAACAGAAGGAAAGAAATAACAAAGATTAGAGCAGAAATAAAAGAAGTTGAGGAGATGACTACAATAAAGAAAATCAACAAAACCAGAAGTTGGCTTGAGAAAATCAGTAAAATTGATGGACCCATAGCTAGAGTTACAATGAAAAAAAGAGAGAAAATGCAAATAAACAAAATCATAAATTGTAGAAGGGATGTAACTACTGACCTCACAGATAAATGGAGATAATAAGAGGATATAGGAGCAACTATATGCTAATTTACTAGACAACTTTATTGAAATGTAAAACTTCTTAGAAAAGAATAATCAACAATGACTCAAGAAGAAATCGAAGACCTCAACAAACCAATCCCAAGTAGAGATTGAATCAGTCATCAAAAAACTCCCAAGAAAAAAAGTCCAGACCAAATGGCTTCACATATGAGTTCTACCAAGTATTTAAAAAAAGAATTAGTATAAATACTGTTCAAACTCTTACAAAAAACTGAAGAGGAGGAAAAGCAACCTAACTCATTCTATAAAGTCAAAATCACCTTAATACCATACCCAAAGATACGACAAGAAAAGAAAATTACACACCAATCTGTTAAATGAATTTAAATGTAAATATGCTGAACAAAATACTTGCAAATCAAATCCAGAAGTACATTAAAAGAATTATACCATGACCAAGTGGGCTTTATTCCAGGTATGCATGCTGGTTCAATGAAAAAAAAATCAATTAATGTGATACATCACATCAATAAAAAGGGGGAAATAATAAGATCATCTTGGCTGCTGCAGAACAGACATTTGAGAAAATTCTGCATGCTTTCTTGATGAAAAGCACTTCAAAGGATAGGAATAGAAGGAAAATTCCTCAACATGACAAAGGGAATATATGAAAAACCCACAACTAACATCATACTCAATGGGGAAAGACTGAAAGATTTTTTTCTATGCCCACTGTCACCATTGGTTTTCAGCATTTTGCTGGAAGTTCTAGCTAGGGTAATTAGGCAAGAACAAGAAATAAAAGCCATCCACATTGGAAAGGAAGAAGTGAAACCTTCACTCTTTGTAGATGCCATGATCCTATAGGTACAAAATCCTTTAAAAATCTGCAGCAAGGGCAGGCCACAGTGGCTCAGCAGGTAAGAATGCTTGCCTGCCATGCCAGAGGACCCGGGTTCGATTCCCGGTGCCTGCCCATGTAAAAACAAAAACAAACAAAAAAACAAAAAACAAAACAAAACAAAAATCTGCAGCAAAGCTGCTAGAGCAAATAAATGAATACAGCAAAAGTGGCATTATAGAAAATCAACATGAAAATCAGTAGTGTTTCTATACACTAGTAATGAGCAATCTGGGGAGGAAATAAAAAAAAATTCCATTTACAATAACAGACAAAAGTATCACATGTTTTTTAATAAATTTAACTGAGGACATAAAAGAACTATACACAGAAAACCACAAAACACTGCTTAAAGAAATCAAGAAAGACCCAAAAAAAATGGAAGGATATATCATGTTCATGGATTGGAAGACTAAATATAGTCAAGATGTCAAATTCTACCCAAATTTATTTATAAATTCAATGTAATGCAATTAAAATCCCAACTAACTTTGCAGAAATAGAAAATCCAATAATAAAATTTATTTAGAAGGGCAAGATTACTTGAATAGCTAAAAATATCATGAAGAAAATAATGAAGTGGGAAGTCTCACACTCCCTGTCTTCAAAGCATATTGCACAGCTACAGTGGTCAAAAGACATGGTACTCGCACAAATGTAGATATACTGAAAGTGGGTTTGAATTTCATCTATGGACAATTATTTTTGATGAGGTAACCAAGTCCACTCAACTGGGACAGAACAACCCCTTCAACAAATAGGGCTCAGAAAATTGGATATCCATATGCAAAAGAATGAGAAAGGACTCCTTTCTCACACCTTATAAACAAATAAGCTACAAATGAATCCAAACCTTAAACAGAAGAACTAAGTTCATAATAGTTTTAGTTGAAGATGTAGGGAATTACCTTAAAGAACTTGTGATAGGAGGTGGTTTCTTAATCTCAAAGCACAAGCAACAAAAGAAGAAATAGATAATTGGGTTCTTCTCAAAGCTGAATATTTTTCACATTTGAAGGGCTTTAACAGGATGGTAGAAAGGCAGCCTAATCAATGGAAGACAATATTTGGAAACTGCATATCAGATAAGGGGTTAATACCTAGAATATAAAAAGAGACCTTACCACTCAACAACAAAAAAGACAAATAGCCCAATTAAAAAATGGGCAAAGGACATGAATAGACACTTTTCCAAAGAAGAAATGTAAATGGCTCAAAAGCATATGAAATGATGTTCAACTTCACTAGTTATTAGGAAATTGTAAATCAAAATCACCATGGATATTATCTCACACTTACTAGAATGGCCATTATCAAAAGAAAAAAAAAATAGAAAACTAAAAGTTCTGGAGAGGATGTGGAGAAATAGGTACATTTTTCACTGTTGGGAATGTAGAATGGTGCAGACACTGGAAGGAAGTTTAGTGGTACCTCAAGAATCTAAGCATAGAATTTTTGTATGATGCAGCAATCACATTACTAGGTGTATAATTGGAAGAATTGAAAGCAAGGACACAAGAGACGATTATACATGGATGTTTATAGCAGCATCATTTATGATTGCCCATAGATGGAAACAGTCCAAATGTCTATCAACTGATGAGTTAATAAACAAACTGTGGTATATACATACCATGGAATATTAACACAGGTATTACATGGAACAAAGTCATGATGCATACAACTTGGAAGTACCTTGAGGAATTATGTTGAGTGAAATAAGCCAGAAACCACAGGACAAATACTGTATGGTCTCACTAATATAAACCAATTACAATGAGCAAACTCTGCTAGTTAAAGTTGAGAACACATGCCAACAGGAGATAGACAAAGGGTGGAGATAGGGCATTTCATGCTGAAGGAGTATTAAAGATTGTAAAGATTCAGAAATGGAAAGCACAATACTGTTTGATGGTAGTACAATATTTTAAGTACAGTGAACAAGCTGAGTGTGAGTATGGTTGAAGGAGGAAGGCTGGAGGCATGTATGATATCAGAAGGAAAGATAAAGTATAAAAACTGGAAAAGTATAAATTAGCAAGACCTAGAGTATACAATGAGTGATTAAATGTACAAATATGAGAAAGTTTTTATGTGAAGAGAAGACAAATAAATGCCGTCATTGTAAGTTTTGAAAAATGGATGGTACATGGAAAATATACAATCAATTCAAACTAGGATCTATAGTTAACAGTAAACATTGTAATATTCTTTCATTAAGTCTAACGAAAGCTATATACCAAAGATAAATGTCAATAAAAGGGGGCTGTGAGGGAGGGGTATGTGATTTTTGTTGTTGTTTCTCTTTTTTCTTTTTCTTTTTTTTCCTTTTTCTTCTTTGCAGAAGGAATGGAAATGTTCACATATAGATTGCAGCGGTAAATGCATAACTGTTTGATTATACCAGAGACCATTGGTTGTATATTTAGGATAGGTTGTATAGTATGTGAATAAAATTGTCTAAAAATAAACAGAAAGATACAAGCGCTGGAGAGAGAGATATACTTATTCACTGTGAGTAGGGCAGTAGAATGGTGCAGCCCTTCTGGAGGGCAATGTGATAGTTCCAGAGGAGTCTAAAGATATGGTGGCCATATGATCCTACAACCTTGTTATTATTAGGTATATAATTGGCAGAAAGTAGGGACATGAATAGACATTTGCACACTGGTTTTTCTGGTGGCATTATTCATGATTGACAATGGATGGAAGTGACCTGAGGGTACATCGATTGATGAATGGAAGGGTGAACTGTGGTGTATATGTATGACAATACTGTGTGGTTGCAGAAATGACTGAAATTATGAGGCATGCAACTGGGAAAATGAACCTCAAGGATATTATGTTGAGTGAAATAAGACAGAAGCAAAACGGCAAATAATGTATGGTATCAGTAATATAAACTAATAATGAGCAGCCTCTGAGAATTGAAGTTGAAAGCAAAACATTTCAGGAAATAGAAAGTAGGCAGGGATTGGGCAATTGATGATTAAGGAGTACAGAATATTCAATAAGACTCACTGTAAAGGTTCCTAGATTGTAAGTTCTTGCAACAGTTATAATTATTCCTGAGTTTTAACTGTGATTTCTAAATTCTGATATTCTGTGCTTTTTGTGTAAACTAGTAGTTTCCTGGAACTTTAGGTATCTGTGTGACAGCTGAGACTCAGAATTAGAGTTCTATAGCTCTGAAAGTGAGCATTATTTCACATATCAACTGTTAAAGAAGTTGAAAAAGAGATCATATTCAATTAGAGAAAAAATGAAGTGGATTGGTTGGGACGAAGGTAAACCAGAGTACAGGTCAAAGGATGATATTGTCTGTATTTTAAAACTCAAACTTGTGTTTGAGACCAAGGACACGATGTTTAATTTCTCCAAAATTTAAATTTTCTATAGCACACCATCTAATTTAACCTCTTTGGTTTGTATATTGGAAAAATCTAATTACATGCAACTTAGAATGAGAAATGAGGTCTTGTCACTCTATAAACATTAGTGTAATATCCTGATATATTCCTGAGTATTTTGGGTAGAAATTGAAAAAGTATTTGCAAAGTTCCCTTGAGGAACTGTAGGGAAAATGTGGAACTGTTAAACTTCACCACCTGAGAAATTCCTATACTCTCTCAAGCATTAAGGACTCCCAATTTAATAAGCCAAGATCTTCATCTTGAGGCATGACCATATGAAACTATTTCTACAACGATAAAGCTAAACCTCCTTATAATTATGCCTAAGAACCACCCTCAGATAATCTCTATTATTGCTCAGATGTAGCAAATAAACTCACTACCCTCCCCACTGCATGTGGGGACATGACTCTCAGGGGTCTAAGTTTCTCTGGCAATGTGGGAAATTACACCCAGGAATGAACCTGGCTCCGGCATCATGGGACTGGAAAACCTTCTTGACCAAAAGGGAAAATAAATGAAACAACACAGTTTGCCAAGTTCAACCTAGAGTACTCCTGAAAACCCTAAAGAATATACCCTGGGGTTTATTTAAGACTCTATAAATGCTTTACTTAGTAAGTTTTTTTTTTCAGAAACTTAAGGCCTCCAGATTGTTCCTGTGCCTGATAAGCCCTGAAACCCAGAGGAACAATTTTCTCCAAGATCACCAACCAGTTTCACTCCTCTACACCAAAAGGTCAACACCCCTGTCCAGCAGGAAGAAGCTAAAATTGTCATTGTCCAGATACCTCTGAAGATTGAGAGAATGATTAAATGAGAAGAAAAAAAGGTATAAGTGAGAAATTAGGATTTAACAAATGGTTATGATTACTGAGCCATTATACAGATATTTCCTTTTAGTTTCTAGGGACTGGAATAGCCAGAAGGAAATATGTGACATTGTTGAACTATAATGCAGTAACATTGATCTTTGATAATGATTGCATAACTCTATATCTTTTATCATGTGACCATGGGATTAACAACAACCTTGTGACTGGCACTTTCTTTATCCAGTGTATGGATAGATGGGTAATAAAATAATGGCACTCACGGCAAAAGAATAAGTTGGAAATATGGTGAAAAATACCCCTAAGTAAACTAAGGGCAATTGTTATAGAATTACTTTAATAATCTTTCATCAATAAAGTGGAACTACTGTGAAAAAATAGTAAATTACAAAAAGTTACATTAATTGTAAAAAATTGCAAAAAAAATCATCATAAATTGTAAAAAAATTTCCACACCTATGCAAGTGTTAATGGTGGTGTGGGGTATGGGAATTCTGTATTTTTATGCATGGGTGTTCTGTAAACCCACAATTTCTCTAATAAAAATATTTTTTAATTATCAATACATGCAAAATATTTAGCATTGTATAGGATACTGTGTGCATTTAGCAAATGTTATATGTTGTGTCATTTATTATTATTATTATTGTTAATTTGATACATGTCAAATTAATTTCATTTTAAACCCTTCAAGAACATGTAATGCTTTTAAATCACTCAAATCAATATATGTACATATATTTTGAAATAAAAATAATACATCTAGTCCTCAATGAATCACAATTTTTCTTTTATTGACTTTCTTAACATTATTTAGAAAGAGCATTATTGAAGTGCATCTCTCCCAAACAGCACATGGGTAGAAAGTTATTTTATCCCTTTGCACCTCATCTTTAAACTTGTCCACTGATTGCCCTATCTGTAACAGACACAAAAATGAAAATTATTTGCAAAGGTAAATTTTCTCCAGTCATGGCTAGATTTTAAGGAGCAGATAGGAGATTCATTGCTTCTGAGTCATGAGATGACAAACTGAATATGTTGATGAGTCTTTTTTAGCCCTGAATGATTAATGTCCAGATACCTCAAGGGGGAATTAAAACAAGATATATGATGCCCATAAAATAATGATCAGTCTAGCATGTCAAAAGATTTGTGGGTTCTCATCAAAACAACTGAATAAAGAAATCGGTTTTATATTTATAACAAACCTCAATTAACTGAAGGTAGTAGGAAAAAATACAAAAATCCATAAGGCAATCTTCACGCAGTACCCACTTATTCTGATTCCTTTGCTTTTCATTCTTTCACTTAGAATTAAGTTAGAGGATTTCTAAGTGTTACCAACTTGGCCATTTTAATAATGTGATATATGATCCTGGAAAATTATGCATTGAAAGACTGCATTGTTGTTTGTGAGTGAAAACAGAACAAATAGAATGGACCCAGCACCAGGACCAATAGCTTTGCTTTCAAGATCTATGAATTCATGGGAAGTTGGTAACTGCAATTTGATCACTGACTCTTCATAGCCATTTCAGTCATGAACACTGTAATGTGAGTTTCTTTACTTCAGTAGAAATTTCTTAGAGACAAATTACTCTGGTACTAAATTGAATCACCCCTACAGCTGAATGAGGATGGCATTTTATTCTGATGTGAAAGCTTTGCACAGAGCTTCCCTTTGGCTTTTCAAGTGACACTTCTGCCCAAAGCCATTATTTTCTACTTCAAACTTACTAAAACTCCCTAGAAGAGCAATTTTTTCATTCCACAAGCAGCATAAATGACCAGATACATACATTTTTATTTTCAGAAATTGGAGGGGATGAGATGAAAGGAAAAGGAGGACTCCAAATTTGCTTTTGTGACTGCTCCTTTCCCTTGCTTACTGAAACACATCTTTGTGGATTCCCCTGTGATACTTGCTTTCCCTCTAATACTTCAAATCACCCCAATATCTAGAAATTGGTCTTGTTGTGTCATGACATTATCCCAGGGAGTATTGCACAATGTCTCTGTCTGATGAATGTGAAAACTACCTTTAAAACAAGGTTAAAACAGGTATTTGGGAATAAGATAGAATCAAGTTTGGGAGATGAAGAAGTTTCTCTGAGCAGGATATGTATGTCATAGCAATGTTTCCAGGGGGAGGTTCATATTGAACAGATATATATATAATGGCAAGTATTTTAGTTTCTCAACTTGTAAGACAAATACAATGTAATGAGTTGGTTTAAACAATGAGGATTTATTGGCTTATGGTTTTAAAGGCTGGAAAGTCTGTTTCCTTTGGCTGGTAGCATTTTGGCTAGCTGGTAGTTCTCAGGTTCCTTAGTCTATCTGCTACATGGCAATGTCCTCTCCTTTCTCTTCCAAGTTCCCTTGAGTTTCTGTGTCCAGTTTCTACCCATAGCTTTTTTTTTCCTATAAGACTCTAGTGTTAGAATTATTACCCATCCTGATTCAGTCAGTGTCACCTAAACTAAAAATAATACCTTCTAAAGGTCCTATTTACAGTAATCTCACATGCACAGAAATCAGTTAAGGAAAGAAAATTTTTTTCTGGAGTACATAACTCAACCTGCTGTAACAAATAATCATTTCTTCTAAACCTTTGACTCTATCCATTCTAGCTGTATTATATGCCACATCTATTCTCCCCACAATTCACCTCATTTTACTCCTTTCCCTCCTGGTCCCTTCCTTCCCTCATTCTCTCTCTTTTTTCCATGAAAACGTATTTTACAAATGATTAATGGAATGGAAAAAATGAGTAAAGTTTCTTAGTATTTACCTATATGGAAACTGTTCCATTCTTCCAACAATAACATGCCAGGAAATGTACATTTTTCTTTAAGTGCTTTTGTTCTGATTCCATTGGGTTTATGACCAAATTCCATTGTTAGTGTTTTTTATTTGCAAGATAATATACTGAGTGCTAGAGAAATAAATAAATACAGGACTCTCTGTTTAGAGTTTGCTCCAGAGATGGGATTACATATAAAAACTACAATTTAAAGTATGGTGGCATAAAATAAGTGGCTAATACAGTGTACAAATCATACAAAATAATTGGATGAAGTGACATTTGCATTAGCATAATCGATATTGAAGGTAAGGAGAGTTTGAAGCATATGTTCTAGTCTGCAAGCTGCTGGGATGTGATATACCAGAAATGGAATGGCTTTTAAAAAGGGGGAAATTTATTAAGTTGCAAGTTTACAGTTCTAAGGCCGTGAAAATGTCCCAATTAAAGCAAGTCTATAAAAATGTCCAAATTAAGGCACCAATGAGAGGTTACCTTCACTCAAGAAAGGCCAATGAAGTTCAGGATTTCTCTCTCAAATGGAAAGGCACATGGCAAGCATGGTGTTGTCTCCTAGCTTTCTCTCCAGGCTTCTTGTTTCATGAAGCTACCCAGGGGGAATTTTCCTTCTCCATCTCCAAAGGTCTCTGGCTGCATGGACTCTGCTACTCTCATGGCTCTCTCATCATTCTCAAGCTTTCTCCAAAATGCTTCTTCTTTTAAAGGATTCCAGTAAACTAATCAAGACCTACTTTAATGCATGGAGTCACATTTTCATTTAATCAAAAAGTTAATACCCACAATTGAATGTGTCACATCTCCATGGACATGATCTAATCAAAAGACTCCAACCTACATTATTAAATAAAGATTAAAAGAAACAGTTGCTCCCACAAGATTGGCTCAGGATTAAAACATGGTTTTTCTAGGGCACATAATCCTTTCAAACCAGAACAGCATGTAAAGAAAATTTTACATGCATGTGCATATAACAGAGGCCCTTGAATGAACATGAATTTTCTCATGTGATGTTCAAGAAAATTCATGCCCATGTGGAATGTTAACTCAGTGGTTACCTTATGAGGCTACCATGCTTCTTCAATGCTAAAACCCATTGAGGGTAAAATGTACCATCAATTTTTAAATTTTATTTTACACTGTGTAAATTTGAATGATTAAAAGCAATCACACAATGTAGAAAAAGTTCTACATATACACATGAATGCACATGCACACATGCGAGCATACATACCCAAGCACTCATACCTTCTTTGTCCCTGTGACTACCACATATACCTTTTTTTATTATGTTGGGATATTAAATAGATCCTTGGGATCTATTTTTTTTCCTACTCACTGTGAATATCTTCTATCTGCCTCTGAAAAACATCAGACACCAAATCTACTTACACTACACACCATCTCCTCGTTCCTTTCTTGCAAACTATCTATATCTATATGTCTATATCTACCTGTCACCTATCTATCATCTCTCTATCCATCATCTATCTCTATCTGTCTGTCTACCATCTATTTGTCTATCTATCTATCTATCTATCTATCTATCTATCTATCTATCTATCTATCTATCTATCTATCTATCTATTTATCTATCTATCTACATAATCAGTCATCTATTTATCTATCTATGAGGTTTTGGTTTTATAGATAATATTGCTTAACTTTTCATTTTGCCAAATGAGTACATTTTCACTTATATTTTTGTTTTCCTCCTTACCCCACCACTCATTTTCTAGCAGTTACATTGTTATCTACACTTTCAAAATAATTGATATTTACTTTTTATTTTTAATTTAAAGTTTATTTTTAATTCTTTTTGGGATAGCATTTGATTAGGAAGTTAAAAAAAAAAAACAGTTAATGTATGCGGGTTGTAAGCTGCCCAGTTCCCTTTAGAAGTCAATAGGGTCCTGAAGGTGCTACTATACTCCACTTTCCTATTCTATGTATCATCAGTTCAGACATGTCCTATTTAATTTATTTTCTATTTGGCATCTGTATTAGTTAGAGTTTTCTAGAGAAACAGAATCAACAGGGAACACTCACAAATATAAAATGTATAAAATTGTCTCATGTGACTGCAGGAATGCAGAGTCCAAAATCCACAGGGGAGGCTGTGAAGTTGAGGACTCCAATGGAAGGGCTGGATGAACTCCACAGGACAGGCTCACCAGCCCAAGCAGGAATAGAACCTGTCTCTTCTGAATCCTCCTTAAAAGGCTTCCCATGATTAGATTAAGCATCACTCATTAAGGAAGACACTCTTCTTTGGCTGATTACAAATGGAATCAGCTGTAGATGCAGGTGATGTGATCATGATCTAATTCTATGAAATGTCCTCATTGCAACACACAGGCCAGTACTTGCCCAACCAGACAAACAGGTACCACAACTTGGCCAAATTGACATATGAACCTGACCATGACAGCATCTATTGAATAGATTTTGTTTTCTCACAAATTTGTTTTGCTTTTCTTTTATTGACAAAGATAATATGATTTGCCTTTACTGAGATCATCTGATTTCTTGATCAAAATATTTCTTAAAGTGAATCCAATTTTTCTTTGCTTCCAGTTCTTATGTAGGCTAATTAATTTTAGTCCTGCTGCTATATTTCTGGCATTTTGTTTCATTACACCCAGGATAAAGTCAAATTGCTACTTGATTCCATTTCTTCTATATTCCAATATTGCTTCTTCATCAACATGGAGTATACAATGTTTTTGCTTTTTTTTCAGAAGAATATATGGGAGGTAAACCTTGCTAAACTTTTAATTTCTTAAATAGGTTCATTTTAAATTTACCTTAACTAATGAATTCAGTGAATATGAAATTGTAAGGTTAAAGCCATCATACCGTAGAAGTTACAATTCAATTACTATATACTTCTAACATCCTGCTTTCAGATAAAGATTAAAATGACAATCAGATTCTTGCTTATTTACTTATAACCTCCATTATTATTACCATTATTTATTTTTAGCATTGTCTTTATCTTTGATTCAAACTTTCACAATGATTTCTCTAGGTGTTAAATTATTTTTCCACACTAGTACTCTGTGGATTTTTTTTTTTAATTGGATATCTTCTTGAGGTCAGAAAAATTTTGTTACTCATTTCTTTGTTTACATATTGGCTTACATTTTCTCAATTTTCTCTCGTATTTTGATATAGACATTTACATTTAATTCTTGTGTTAACTTTCCTTTCTCTTTTTCTGAGCTTTTCAGAGGTACTGTCACAAATACCACAAAATAATTTTGCTTACACATGAGAATTTATTATCTCACTGTTTCAGAGGTAGACAGCTTGCTTCCTCCAAGTATCAGCCGCTTTCTGGTGCTGGCTTACAACAGTCCCTAGGGGTTCTTGGCTTGCATTGCTCCTTCACATCACATGGCTATGTTCTCTCCTTTCTGGCTTCTTTGACTACAGGATCCTCTTTACAAGGTCTCCAGTAATCCAGATTAAGACCCACCCTCATTTCATTTTGCCACACTTTATTTAAATATAACATCTACAAGAGTACTATTTACAATGGGTTCACACCCTAGGAGTATGGGTTAAGATTAAGAGCATAACTCAGTCTACCATAGTCTTCTCTCTGGACTCCCAAAGCACATATTTTTCCCTTATGCAGAATACATTCACCCCAAAAGCCACAAGTCATTTCAGTAGCAACTCTCTAAGTACAAAGACTCACCAAAATCATTTATGGGTGAGGTTTTTCCTAAGCCAAAATTTAATGTCTGTGATCTTCTGAAACGAAAGTTCTCTGTTCTGAATAAGTATGGTGGGAAAGGCATAGGATATAAATTCTCATTCTAGTAAGGAGAAATTTTAAGGGAATTAAGGACCATGAATTCCAAACAAAGACCACAACTCAGAAGAGCCAGCTCCATTAGATTTTGGATTCTGAGGGTCATCTGTGGATTGATGCTTTGTCCTCTGGCCCTGCCAGAGCAGCAGTCCCACCTTTTCCAGCTACTGGAATGGTGGCCTAGCTCAGCCTGAAAACCCTCTCCAGGCATTGGAGCAGCAGTCAAATTTTTCCCTGAATATCAGGGTTACCAAGTGCCAAGTACAGTGACAGTTGTTACAAATTAAAATGTTCAAATATTCTTCAATGAGTACCTTTTTTAGATGTGGCTAAAGGTTTAACTGCTCTATTTGTATCAAGAAAGATTGTGGGGTCCACTGGCTCTACTATTCTTCCTGGCACTTACCCTATTTACCACACCATTTTCCTATACCTGCTAAGCCCAGATATGAAGGTCTTCTAGCACTTTACTGTTCTGCCCCGTCCAGCGGGGTGAGGAACGGGGGCTCGTGGCTACGTGGAGGAAAATGGTGAGACAGGAGACGCGAGGAATGACAGCGAGACTGGGTGATGGTCAAGCTGCAAAATTTTATTGAGAGAACAAAGCATATATACTCTTGGGGAGGGGAGGAGTGGTGGGTAAGGAAGTTAGGGACGTGGAGGTCGAGA
>PVIY010015049.1:0-54857 GCA_004026745.1 Myrmecophaga tridactyla
AAAAAAAAATCTTAGATCGTGATTTGCATTCTGTTCTCACGACTCTTTAGTTTCCTTTAATAGTCTCCTCAGTCTGTTTTTGTGTTCCTGACATTGACATTTTTGGCAAGTACAAGTCAATCATTTTCTTAAATGTGTCTCAGTCTGGGCTTGTCTGATGTTTCCTTGAGGTTAGTTGAAAGTATGCATTTGTGATGGGACTACAACAAAAGCAATGTTTTTCTGTCTTAGTGCACCAAATCAGGGAGTACATGAGGTCAGTTTGTCTCATTATTGGTGATGTTAATTGATCACTCGTTTGGGGTGGTGTCTGTGAAGTTTCTCTGCTGTAGAGTTACAATTATTTACTTTGTAATTATGTATCTCTTATGGGGAAATACTTTGGAACTATGAAATGTTATTCCTCTAATTTTCATACACTAGTTATAGCTTTTACTGGTGATTTCTGCCTGACTCAATTCTTATGACAAATGTAGCTACCAGTTTTTGCTTAAGCTTGAATCTTGCTTTTACCACTTCGTAGCTATGGGTTCTTGGCCCAGATAGTAAACTTTTTTCTTTTTTCGTGCATGGGTGGAGAATCAAACCTGGGTCTACCACATGGCAGGCAAGCATTCTACCATTGAACCACTCAAGTCAACCTTTCTTAAGTGTAAATTTCTTCATATATAAATCAGAGATAATAGTGTACATACTTCAGAAGATTGTGAAGATTTCATTAGCTAATGCATGTGTAAAGCACCTGGCACAGTGTCTGATCTATAGTAAATGCTCAACCAATGTTAGGTACTGGTGGGACTTTGTTAGTTGCCCATCCAGCAGCATTCACCCTAACAGAGCCCTGATATTCAGAAATCTTGTTCTCCCCACCTGCTAAACCCATCTTCAGATTCAACAGCAGGCTTAATCTTTCTAGAAGCAACCTCATTGTGCTGGTTTCAAAGTATTGTGCATCCCAGAAAAGCCAGGTCCTTTAATCCTGATTCAATATTGCAGGGTGGAAACTTTTGATTAGATTGTTTCCATGGAGACTGACCCAATAAATCGTCGGTGTGACCTTTTAATTAGATTACTCCACAGTGATGTGATGCACCCAATTGTAGGTGTGACCTTTTGATTAGATTGATATGTGATTCTGCCCATGCAAGGTAGGTCTTGATTAGTTTACTGGAGACCTTTAAAAGGGGAATCAATTAGGAGAAACACAGTTGCTTCTGAGCCAACAGAGACACAGCATTTGAAGATACTTGGAGTGCCAACAGAAAGAGCAGATGCCTAGACACGGATGTTCAGAGATGCAGAGTCCAGCAGACTTCCCATGAGATGCTATGCAAGCAGAACACAGAGTTATGTCCTGAAGAAACTAAGTAAAGGCCCACATATGCTTAGAGAGGAAACCACTGGCATCAGAAGCTGGAAGCAATGGAACAGAGAATAAGGACCAGCAGATGCCAGCCATGTGGCCTTCCCATGTTACAGACATTGACCTTCCTTGAGTGAAAGTATCTTTATCTGGATACCTTAGTTTGGACATTTTTATGGACTTAGGACTGTAAACTTGTACATTATTAAATTCTCTTTTAAAAAGCCATTTCATTTCTGATATATTTCATTTTGTCAACATTTAGCATACTGTAACATTCACTTTCCTTGCCTTCCTTTTCCTTGCTTCAGGAACAGTGATGTGACCAATGCTGGCCACTGAGATATGAGGGGAAGTATGTTAGTAATATGGCTCTGGGACATATTCCTAAGAGAGCTACAAGTAAAGATGCTTTTTTCTCTCTCTCTGAATACTGTGGCTACATGTGATACCTGAGGTGCATGGTTGTGTCAGCTACAACCACCATCCAACCAACCCAGCAAGAAGCCAGCACTGAAGATGGCAGAGAAAATGGACTATAAACCTAAATTCTGAATAAATCAACCTGAAGCTTGTTGGGTGAGATCATAAGTGTCCTTATTAATATTAATGTTACTAACATTAATATGTCCTTATCAACAAAACCAATTTGAATAGATGTTTTCTGACTTGAAGCTGAAAGCATCCTAACTTTAGCAGTAGTGCCATTATTTTTATTATTAAGAAGAATGAGCAACAGTGTCCTTTGGCAAAAAAAAAAACAGGAATTGCATCATAAGAATCAGAAAGCAGATGGAACAAAGTAGCATGAGCAGCAGCTGAGAGGGATGTGAGAATATGCCCTTCACCCCATGGGGACTCCTTGCTACTAGAAAGGGGTCTGAGGTTCTACAGCAGGCCAGGGCAGGAGACAGAGGGAGGGTAAGGAAAGGCAATCAAGTTAGTGAAATTAAGGTCTTGCTGTTTGTATGTTCTAGTTTGCTAGCTGCCAGAATGCAATGTACCAGAAATGGAATGACTTTTAAAAACGGGAATTTAATAATTTGCTAGTTTACGGTTCTAAAGCCGAGAAAATGTCCCAATTAAAACAAGTCTATAGAAATGTCCAATCTAAGACATCCAGGGAAAGATACCTTGGTTCAAGAAAGCTGATGAAGTTTAGGGTTTCTCTCTCAAGTGGGAGGGTACATGGCAAGCACAGTCAGAGTTTCTCTCTCATCTGGAAAGGCACATGGTGAACATAGTTAGGGCTCCTCTCTCATCTGGAAGGGCACATGGTGGACACAGCATCATCTGCTAACTTTCTCTCCTGGCTTCCTGTTTCATGAAGGTCCCTGGGAGGCATTTTCCTTCTTCATCTCCAAAGGTTGCCGGATGGTGAATTCTTCTTCTCTGGCTATGTTGTTCTGCTCTGCTCTCTCTGAATCTCTCATTCTCCAAAATGTTTCCTCTTTTATAGGACTTCAGAAACTAATCAAGACCCGTCCAAATGAGTGGAGACATGCCTCTACCTAATTCAGTTTAACTCTTGATTAAATCACATCTCCAGGGAATGATCTCATTACAGTTTCAAACATACAATACTGAATAGGGATTAGAAGAAAAGCTGCCTTTACAAAATGGGATTAGGATTAAAACATGGCTTTTCTAGGGTACATACATCATTTCAAACCAGCACACTGTATAAAGCTTATTTGTACTCACTTTCAGCTAACCCATTGAAAATATTTCAAATTATTGTCTGAGTACTAAGGCAAGGCAGATACCTTGAGATACTGAGAAATAGAAGGCATAGATGACTGAGAGCTATCTTGAAGAGAAGCAAAGATACATTCAAAAATAACTCACCAAATATGACAATAGCCATACATGATAGAAACAAATGCAATATGGGCACAGAGGTAAAAATTGCTTCTGGGTGAGGCTCCACACTGACCAGGAAGGCTCAGTAGGAAACTTCAGGGCTCTGTCCTACTACAGAAGCTTTGAACTACCAAAGAAGTGACAGAAACATCTTTTTCAAAGATACAGAAAACAGTTTAAGAACTGTAGTAACAGGGCAAATACCAAATAAAAATAAAGGCTTCTTAAAAGCAGTGGGATCTTGTGGAGCCCTGGCTGGCTGCTCCCACGCTCTCAATAGCTGTCATGGAGCTGGCCTGCATTCTAAGTACAGATCCCTGGTCCAGGTTCCAGAGGGAGAAGATACACATTGTGCACATACAGGGAGCTTATATGTCTGGCTCATACTGTCTTTTGGTGGTCTGAGGGACTTGTTGTCCCAGAATTTGTTTTGCATATAGAAGGTGGTTTGCAGAGGTCTCTTACAGAATGCTGTGGGTGACCAGTCAAATTGTGCAGCCTGGGGCAAGGGATTGCTGGCTGTAAGATATACAGTGCAGTGGTCCCCTAGGACAGTGAAGAAACTGTTTTTTAGGGATGAGAGTACATTTTCCTCTGCTTAAACAGGGAAATTCCTAGAGCTAAATGTACATGCCCAAGAGAGAACACACAGGCAAGAAGGACCAGAGAGGCCCCTACTCTTTCCCCTGGAGCTGTTCTCTAAACTCATGTATGGATAAGCTCTGAAGAGAGTCCTGACACAGGTTGTGGTAGTTAGATTCAGGTGTCAACTTGGCCAGGTGAATGTGCCTAGTTCTATTACTGTGGACATGAGCCAATGGTGCGTGAACCTCATCTGTTGCTGATTACATCTGCAGTCAGCTAGGAGGCATGCCTGCTGCAATGAATGATGTTTGACTTAATTGGCTGGTGCTTAAATGAGAGAGTTCAACATAGCACAACCCAAGCAGCTCAGCATACCTCATCTCAGTACTTGTAGCTCATCCCAGGCCTTTGGAGATGCAGAAAGAAATCACCCTGAGGAAAGTTGTTGGAACCCAGAGGCCTGGAGAGAAGGCCAGCAGAGATCGCCCTGTGCCTTCCCATGTAAGAAAAAACCTCAGTTGAAAGTTAGCTGCCTTTCCTCTGAAGAACTATACATTAATTAAATAAATCTCCTTTTATTGTAAGCCAATCCGTCTCTGATGTGTCACATTCTGGCAGCTAGCAAACTAGAACACAGGTCAATGTGCAAAGACCAGGATAAGTTTTTCTTTTTTCCCATTAAAAAATAAAATTCTCCCATTAAAAAAAAATTCCTGGCATTCAAGGAAAGCTCTGTTATAACACTAACAGGATAGAAACTTAGGGAACAGATGCCTTGGAGTCTAAATTCCAGCAATAACACATTCATGTATCAAAATGTCCAGGTTTCAACAAAAGATTACAAAACACACAAAGAAAGAGGAAATGATAGCTCAAAGGAGAAATTAAAGCATTAAAAACCATCAATGAGGAAGACCAGACCTGGAACATTCCAAAGACTTTAAACAGATGGTCCTAAATATGCTCAGAGAGATAAAGGAAAATATGGACAAAGAACTAAAGGTAGTTATGGAAATGATAGAGGAATGCAACAAGAGCAACAACAGAGAGATGGAAATTATGAAAAGGAACCAAGCAGAGCTAAAGATCACAATAGCAGAAATTAAAAATCCCTAGAGGCGTTCAACAGCAGATTGGAGCTTGCAAAAGAAAGATTTAGTGACCCTGAAGATAAGACAATTGAACTTATTCAGTCCAATCATTCAGTCTGAAGCACAGAAATAGGAAAGAATGAAGGAGCGTGAACAAAGCTTGAAGAACCTGTCGGACACCATCAAATATACCAAAATACACATTGTGGGGGTCTTAGAAGGAGAGAGAAGGGAGCAGAAATAATATTCAAAGAAATAATGGCGGTAAACTTCCCAAATTTAACAAGATATGAATATACATATCCAAGATGCTCAATGAACTCAAATAGGGTAAACCCAAATAGACCCACAACATGTCATATTATAATCAAATTGTCAAATGCCAAAGACAAAGAGAGAATTCAGAAAGCTGCAAGACAGGAGACTATGTCACATAGAATGGACCACAATAAAATTAAGTGCCAATTTCACCATGAAAACCACAGAGGCTAGAAGGCAATGGGAAGACATACTTAAGTGCTGAAAGCAAAAAATTGCCAGCGAAGAGTTCTATATCTGGAAACACTGTCTTTAAAAATGAGGGAGGGATTAAGATATTACCAGATAAACAAAAGTTGAGGGACACTGTCACCAAAAGGCCAGTCCTATAAAAATGCAAAAAGGAGTTCTGCAAGTTGAAAGGAAAGGGCACTAAATAATTGAATGAACCCACATGAAGATAAGATCTCTGGTAAAGACAATGACCTAGGTAAATAAAAACAGCAATGCTATTGTATTTCTGATTTGCAAATCCACTTTTTACTTGCTATAGGATCTAAAAGGTAAATGTATAAAATGTGATGGCAAATGAATGCTTTTATACGTAAAACAAGTAAATCAAGAACTACATAAAGGTGGGAAGATGGAGGAGTATAAGAACACAGTGCATATATACCATTGAAGTGAAGGTGGTATCAACACAAAAAAGATTGTTATAGTTTAGAATGTTAAATTTAAGCTCCATGATAACCACAAAGAAAAAATGCAAACTCATAAAGACAGAAAGTATAGTACAGTTACCAGAGGTGGGGGAAAGAGTCAAAGGGGAGTTAATGCAAAATGAGTATAGAGTTTCTGTTTGGGGTGAAGGGAAAGTTCTGCTAAGAGATGGGGATGAGGGTTCTGCAACACTATGAAGGTAATTAATCCCACTGAATGGTATGCTTGGGAGGGGTTGAGATAGGAAGATTTATGTTATATATACATTTCCAATATTAAAAAAATGAAAGGGAAACTAAAGAAATAATGCCAATTAAAGGCAATATATGCTACTACTGGTTGGGATTTAAAAATGGAGGAGAAAGGGCTCAAAAAGACATTATAGGGACATAAAAATTGAAATATAGAATGTAAGTTTTATATTAATGTTAAATTTCTTGAACTTGATAATTGCACTTAAGGTGATGACAAGTAATATCCCTGTTCATAGGAAATGCTGATGGAAATATCGTGTCCATCAGAGAGAATGATGAGTACAGCCTGCTCTCAAATGTTTAGAAAATAGATGATAGACAGATATAGATCAATCGATAGAGTGATACAGCAAAGGTGGCAAAATGTTAAAGTTGGTGGATCTTGGTACCTGAGGTGGGGGGTATGTTGGAGACAGAGTTCTGGATCAAAATGTATACTGAGCACAAATTTATATCCTCTCCCTTCTGCGGACCCCATTAAAATTACAGCGAGGAGGAAAAAAAGAGAGAATGGGTGGGAGTGGGTATCAGTGGTCAAGAGATTTCAACAAATTTCTGGAAAGCAGAGGGTGGATGATGTGTATTGACTGATGAGAAGAGCAGAGGAAGTCACACTCTGGAATAGTGTGAAAGGAGGTGGGAGAGGAAATAAAGACTGTAGGTCTTTAACTTAAACAGTCAACCTCATCTCATCCACCTTAAGAGGCAGAATGACAGGCAGCCAGGCATTTGTACCCAACAGATGCCCTCTTCCAGCTCCGGGAGGGGAAGTGAAAAGGGGAGAGAGCTTTTCTAAAGAAACTGATTAAACTGAGAACTACAGAACAATGAGTATTGTAGATGCCTAAGCACAAAGCCTTCTATGTTCTATGTCTAATAGCAGCTCTCTGCCCATTTGCTCTAAGGCAAAGCCTTCAAGTCAAAAGGTCCTGGCCAGACTAGGCATTATATATATTGAACTAAATATATTCCTTGCTTTCATTCTCTCCTGAACGTCACTAAAATGGCAGTAAAAGGAATAAGAAGGCTTACCATAAGTAGCAACAAAGTACGGGCAGAAAATAAATGCTTGCGTAAGATACCAAAAACCAGAAAAGGTTAGATAACACCCCATACCACAAGCAACTACCTTTCCCATCCCTACGCTCCCAGGATATTAGAGATTTATTTTCTGGAGGAACAGAACCAGAACGTTTCCAGACTTGGGTGGGGTGAGAGTGAGGTGTCAGACTAGAAAGAAGGGAAATCAGCTTTAGGGTGGCTCAAAGCTTAGTACGTACAGCCTAGGATTGCCAGATATTTGAGAAAACCCTTTCACACAAAGGCAGAGACAAAACAAAGGAAATAGAGACATTGTATAATAGAGAACAACTACATCTTCAAAATATTAAATGTCCTCAGAAAATAAACACAGTAAAGTGCAGCTAGGAAGCAAGAACAGGATGCTAAAACAAAACAAACAACAAAAAAAAACAAAAGAACTCTTGAAAATTAAAATGTGATCAAATTTCATATCTTAAATTTTAGCAGGATAATTATTTTGTTAAATGAAATTTTTATGCCCCCCAATGTAAATTAAAATGGCATTTAGCATTAATGCATATTAAAAGTTTATATATATATATATATATATATATATATGCATACATACCTGGGAGTCCCCACAGGAGTGAAAGTCATGTACTCACATCACACCCCTCTCAGTTGCTTCAAGTGCTATTTGGCTTTTCTCACCTTCTGACTCTTGTTTTAGGATGTTCCCATTATTCCCCCTAAAGCTACTGGGTGTGTACTATTCCTAATATAATACTACTACTTTCTAAAGTTAGGAGGCTTTCTGCTTCAGGTAAAAGAAAGTCCAATTCAAACTGGTTTCACTAATAAGGGCATTTGTAACTTCACCAAACAGGAAGTGGGTTCCAGGGTTGACTGATTCTGTGGTTGGAAAAAGGGCATGGGCCTCTGTGCTATTTGATTTTGTAAAACCATGTGCACTTATTACTTTCATTTTTTTTAAATGCCATTTGTACTACAGAAATAAAAAGATCATACACACTGAAACATGTCACATTCCAAATGTTAATATATTGAAGATCTCTGATGCATTAACATGTTATCAGATCAAGAATTTTTGTACAGAACTCATCCCCCATTGCTGGGCATTTAAATGCACTTCTTTAAATATAAAGTATCGCAAGGGCAAAGTTCTGCACTGGCCTTTTAAAACTCAAGCCTAGGGTGAGTATGATGGTGGCTCAGTGGCAGAATTCTCGCCTGCCATGCCAGAGACCTGAAAAAACAACTCAAGCCTACCCTTGTTCATTTGTGTTCAAATGTATAAGTGAATATACCTCTACAGCACATGTTCACCACACTCAAACATCAAGCAAAGCCTGGACATATTTGTCACACATATTCTAGTGATGGTATAATGTGTGGTTATGAAATGATTAGTGAATGAATAACAAATCAAAAAGATATAAGTGATTCAACTTTGAGTCAAACATTTCCTGCCACCTCTCTTTCAAGTTGTGGACTAAGTTTAATTGGAGAGTATCCTGAGACTGTCAAATGAGGTATTTAAAAATCTTTACAATTTACTATTATTTAGAGGTATCAGTCAGGATTTTTCTCAATATTGAGTAGTCAAAACAAAACAAAGGAATGTAAATAGGCTGTAGAGGCTAATAAAAGACTGCAAATGTCATCCATGACTCCCAACTTCACATTAGTGTGTATCAACAGTCTCATTTTTATCACTGTTGCTTTCATATAAAGATGTCATATATCTGAAACTTTAGCATTTATGCTAATACTATTTTAATCTATTTTATATTGGGGCTCCATGAAAACTTCATTTTACCATATGCTTACCCTGCTAAAAATATGTGATCACCATTGGCCTATACTCTGCCAAATGCCCTATCACCATTGGCCTATACTATGCCAATTAGAAAACACCTAATTTATGTCACAGAATCAGAGTTTGAAAAGTAATTCATTTTTCCTGTAAAATAAGTTTTTAAAGTGGGTGCTTGTCTGAGATGTTTAATTTAAAGTTAGTGGGGTTCATTTTACATGGCAAAATTTATTTGGATATATAAAGAATGTGAGTCAGGGAGCATATATGGCTCCCATGGGTTAAATTAAAATGTAACTAATTTTCAAAGTTATGCATTACTTTTATAATAAATACTAGTTCATATATTTGAACATTCAAAACAGAATTGACTATAGACATTAGATATTTTACAATATAGCTATCTAGAAACTTCCTCTATGAGTTTTAGTAGAAAGACATTCTTTAGAGTCAAAAGATGAATTTAAATAGTAGTACTCAGGAAGGAAATTCCTTCTTCAGGTCATTACTATCATATAATACAAATACCTCACCAGAGTGTTATGAGGAATAAAAGGAATAAATGGGATACTGTATGTAGAGGTAGCAAACCACTATACAAATAATGCTCACTATTGCTATTCTTAGATTTGCAGTTCTTTACTTTAGATAACATCATGGTCTTGGTTTCATAGAGCTCCTGAACAAGTAATCAGTAAAACTATTTCATAGGGTCTGAAGCTGTCATACCAAATATAAAGAATCAACATTCAAACTCTTAAGACTTTCTAAATCATTACAATGATGTTCTACTACTATGCAAAAGTTATATGCTGATTATAAGTAAACAGATCACAGTTTCAATCTATAACTGTTTCATCACAATATGCCTTTTTTCATAAGTGATATGTGACAATGATGCATATGTAACAGTAGTTTTAAAGGTCTTCTGAAGTTCTTATGCTTAATTATGTTGTTAATAGCAAGCCCTTATAAAGATGTATTATTATTACAACACATCAAGCAATTATTTATGGCAACAAAGAGGAAAAGTTAAAACTAAATGAGCTATTATAATTAAATACATAAATGACATTTTTTCTTAAAACAGAAAGAGGGTATACATCCACTGAAGTCTGGGCATTCTGGTTTCATCTCTGTTACTAACTCGAATCATATTTTTAAGATTCCTGTGATCTTGAACATCTTGTCTGCTTAAGTTTTTGACGTTTTTGTTTTTCTTTTGGCCACTAGATTTTTCAAGAAAAATTCACCTATTTAAGAAAAATTAAAACACATTCATATTAATGGAAAGTAAATAACAATAGACTACTATTTCAGAATCAGACTTCTGTGTTTCCCAATTGTTTTCCACTTCATTACTGACATATATTTTAAAGAAGACTTTTATATTTATTGGAGTTTCTCTTCTTAAATTCCAATGGCAATATTTTCTAACCTTTGTATCTTTGACCCATTTCCCCAACAATAATGATTAGTCATTGTTCTTTTTATAAAAATTCTTATTACTATAATCTCTACTATTATTCTTTTAGTAATCCAATATAATAAAAGGTGACTATTTTATCTATTGGTCTGCTTCTGTACATTTATTACACTGTATGTGCACTATCTTATTACTGACAAAGCATTGCTGTTGGCAAAATTCACTTTAAAGAGCAATTTTGCTACATTCTTATAAAGCAGACTTCACTGCAATTGAGCAGATTTATCTGATGGAAATCTTTAGCTTATTTCCCTCTAGGGAAGCAAGAGATCTTCAGTTATAATGGACTTCCTCCCCAACACCCTAAATTGTGCCTGTGCAATAAGTTAGCTGTTTAGAGCAGCACATTAACTTTTTCAGGTCTTTAGGCTTCCATTTAGTCTATCGCTGTTAGAGCACAGCTTAATGCTTATCAGTAGAGCTTGGCACTGGAGAGCTAATTTCTGAGTCTGATTAATTTCTCTTTGTCATCTTACATGTATAAGTAGAATTGTGATGACTGTATGTGTACATAATCATCAAGAATCCCTAGGTTCATATGAAAGCAAGGGGTAAGGGGTATGGTAGGTATAGTCTTTTTTTTTTTCTTTCCTGTGTTCATTTTCTTTTTCTGTTGTCTTTTTATTTCTTTTTCTGAATTAATGCAAATGTTCTAAGAAATGATGAATATGCAACTAAGTGATGATATTGTTAATTACTGATTATGTATGTTGTTTTATTTTTTTTTTTTATTTTTTAAATTAATAAATAAATTAAAAAAAAAAAAGAATCCCTAGGCTCATAATCCAGCCAAGTAATAATAAATACTCAGTTAATGTAGATAGAGTAATTCATGCTGCTCCACATCTCTTCTAAATTTGGCTGGAATAGAACCAACATTATCAGATCTTAATCCACCATTTAAGCCTAAAGTTCCAAGTACCACAATTTGATTTTTACTGGTAATTTTAAAAGCATTAAAAAGTTCACAATTCACTCTAAAAATGTTAGAAATTTTCCTTAAAATAAATAAAAACTTCTTTCAAATGATATTACTCTAATCAGTCTAGAAACTAATATTAGTTCTACTCTTTATTTTTAAGCTTGCCAACAGCAGTGCCTGAAAAAGAATAAATCCTGTATTATTATTCGTTTCCAAAGTCTCCATACTCTGAATCAATTTCTTGGGTTTTATAAGTAGGATAAACTATTAGTTCATTAACATGTTTTGAATTTCTTTACAGGAATATATTAAATATTACTTATACTTGAACATTAATTTTTACAAATGGAATTTACAACTAATTTAAACATATCTGTAATCCAGATCCAATGTACAGTCATTTAAAAGATCATTAATGATAATAACCTATATTTTAGGCATAACCAGAAATAACCAGCTGTGTATTCTTTAAAAAATTAAAATTCCAACTGATAGGGAAACCTCACAGAATTTTTTAGATTAAATTCAGTCCTCAGATATGTTCTCATGAGCCTTCTGATGACCTTTAACATGACTTTTTATTCCTTAGAAAATACTTTGTTTCATAAATGAGCTCAAGTTACTGACCAAAAATAAAAGCTGAAATTCCAAAGGAGAAAAACTGCATTGCAGCTAGTAACAGCACCAAAAATTTCCACAGGAAAATAATCTTATGGATTTTTTCCTGTTGCCTTGGGGGAGAGGAGGGGCAAACAGATAAAGAGTGTAAGCAACAGTGCCATCAAGTAGATACTTTTTAGGGTTTAAATTTATCTGAGATTGGAATTTTGGAGATGCAGCTAGTCTCATTTTCAAGTAAATATACATTTTCCAGAAAACTCCTATTATATGCTTGACTGATATTTATCTTTCTGAATAATTTACTACTGAAAACTGATTACTTCTGCTTTCATCACTCTAGCTGAGCTATATAGGGGGAGATTTTTCATTTAAAGAACAAAGTAGGTTTAAAGAAAAACGTCATAATATAATCCCCATGGAGCAAAGTCCCTAATGATGTCCCAGAAAATAAACTCATCATTATTTTCTTAAGCAAAAGACAACCACAGCAGTCATAATTTGCCATAGAATTTTTGTGGTTTGGTACAGAACCTAAGATGGACCTCTATGGCCTAAATCAAATTATCCCCTGAAGTCAAACTTACCTGCTTTATATGAAGAACGTACCAGAGGGCCACTGGCAGTATAATGAAAACCAAGTTCATTTCCTACTTTTTCCCAGTATTTGAACTTTTCAGGAGTAATGTATTCTTCAACCTAGATTTAAAGAATTATTTCTGATTAGATTCTAGAATTCCCCCTAAATCATTTTGATTCTACAGAAAATCTATGTCCATGTAATCAGGATGGTTTAACTTCATAATGTATCCAGATGTCCCAGGTTTTCCTCTTCTTCCTCCTCCTCCTCACCGATTATCTGTCTACTGGTTATTGCTTACAACTCTATCACAATGCAATAATAGGGAACTTCGTTCTATATTAGCTATCCCAAAGGAAGGCTATTACTATATATTATAAAGGAAGAAAATTATCTATAGAGGTTATTATCTGTACTATTCCTTCATTGTCTAACAGGTATAATAAAAAATTAGTTATGCCTGTAAGATTCTTGAGGACAAGGCTGTTTTTTCTCATCTTGTATCTTCTGTTTAGCAAGATGTCTTCCACATGGTCTACTCAACAAAAGTCTCATGAAAGAACAAATAAATGCTCAATATAAAAAAAGAAACACTGTTTTCTATTTCTTGCTTTACTTGTGGCTCTCTAAAACAAATTACAGGATCACCAAATGATAACGAGTGCAATTTCCTAATTTTTTCATTCTTTTTGTGAAGGTTTTCTTGAGTTGTATAATTTAGGGGAAAGCAAACAAATACTGGTGTATTTACTTTCTACTGATAATAAGATGAGAACAGAACTTGGAAACAAAAATAAGACATACTAAAATGCTAACAGAGTCTTATCATCTATGGTAAAATTTAATCCAAATTCAATAGATGCAAATGTTCCAAGAAATTATGATGATGATGAATATGCAACTATGTGATAATATTGTGAATTACTGATTATATATGTAGAACGGAATGATTAAAATAGGAATGTTCGCATTTTCTTTGTGTTTTTTGGTATTTAAAAAAAAAAGTAAAAAAAAATTTATTTCAAATTCAAATTATCCGTAAGTACAACAGAGCTATACCTTAAGGTGGCGTTTTGTTGGCTGCATATATTGTCCTAAAGTCAAACAGTCCACATCTGCCTCACGAAGTGCTGTAAGAATAAAAGCTCAAATTATATTAGAAGATTTTTATGATATTAAAATTGTAGATCTAAGCATAATTTTCCTGAGTATTTTAAAACGGTGTGAACTGTATGCTCTTTTATAATCCTGATGTTGCAGAATAGGACTAGACCTATTCATTCAAAGGCATTTTTGTATCAGCTACCATGGAAAGGACTGAAAGCATAGGGATGATTTAAGATTTAAGACATAGGGCAGACAGACCTAAGAAAAAACATCTCTAATACTAAGGAATAAATTCTAAAACAGTGTAGAGAGTGGTTTAGAGTAGGAGTCTGTTAGGCAGAAAAGTAAATAGAACAATATATGCAAAGTCCTGAAAAGGCCCATATTATAAACCAGACATCCTGTATTGGGTTTTTACCAAATGTAAAAGATATGCTCTGGGGGATGTATTTTGACTTATGACATAGATTCTTTCTAACAATAAACTGTATACATTATGGTAAAGCACAACCTTTAATTACTTCTTTAACTTACTATTCATAGGCCCAAATCCTCAGTTCTTTCTAGATAAAATTTTTAAAATTTTAAAAACTCATGAATCACAAAGCAAATGAGCTATGGGACTAAAGTTCAGCAAAGTCCAAAGCACATTCCTCAAATGCTTGTATTAGTCGTGTTTATCTTTGAATTTTTAGTGCCTGCTAGAGTGCCTGCAACCTGTCCAGCTCTCAAAAACTGTCCAATGACAGAATAAGAAAGGTGAATGAAATCTTATTTTCACTCAATGAAAGAGTGAGGAATAAAATGGGATACAAATTTCATATCTTGAGTTGCATGTAAGCCATTCAATGAAGTTCTTAAAAAAAAACATACTTCCTTTTCTTTTAATGTTGCTGTTTACAAGTATCTACTGTATTTTGTTCTTATTGGAACTTGAACTAAGAATCTGAAGAAAGCATAAATTTAACAGGGCCTTAAAGTGAGTTCCTGTTATTACTCAAATTAAATGGGAAAGATTCTGCAATTTTTTATTTATTTACCTTTCATTGTTTCATATACTTGCTCATCATTCTCACCTAAACCCAACATTATAGATGTTTTAGAAATAACATCAGGCTGAACCTCCTTGGCATGTTTCAGTACACGCAGAGACTGGTCAAAATTGGCCCGGAGATCACGCACCTTCCTTGAAAGCAACAGGACTACTGTCAGAACAAATAACCACAAGTTCAACCAAGTAAATAGGTATTCAAGCAAAGCGAAAGACTAGAAAGTACATTCTGGACATCAATAGTACAATGGTAGCATTTGTGTAAAAACGTCTAACTAGTAATTTAGGAAAGCATACAAGGCTTCTCTGGGTCCCTTAAGCCCTCTCAAAACTGGGACAGAGGATAACAGAAAGGAAGAAATCACCTCAGGTTATGAATTATTCACTGAGTTACCAGAATTGAGAAGCTAAAAATGAAACATTATAAGGGGTTGTCAAGAGAGGAGGGAAAAAAGAATGGAAGTATGAAAAATCTCCATACGGAACAAAGAAAAAACAACCTAACCCATATTTTGGAGGTCTAAAACTTTTATGTTCATTTATTTTTTAAAGACTAAGCTGCCCTCTGCTGGTAAGCATGAAACACAGACAGCTCTTTAGTAAAGAAATGTACAGTTCTGGAATTTTCACTAGAAAGGATAATGTTTAAGTGAAACCAGAGAAATTGACACCTATTGGTGGCAATATCATAAGATATGACAGGGTTGGAACAGGCTGTGTCTGGGACTTCACCTGCAGCCAAATCACCATGGTTTAAACGGCAACAGAGCTAAAAACCCAGAAAGTTACTAAATCTTAGTTCTAATGCAGCTTTGTTACTTGGCTTAGTTTTTGTTTGTTTGTTTGTTTGTTTTTTTAACTAATTTAGGAAACAAATTTATGAATTTAAAAATAACCACAACTGGGTGGGCCACGGTGGCTCAGTGGCAGAGTTCTTGCTTGCCATGCCAGAGGACCCGGGTTTGATTCTTGGTGCCTGCCCATGTCAAAGAAAACAAAACAACAACAACAAAAAACACAACTTAAGGGGATGTTTCACTATCTAAAATACTTTACCTATAGACGCTGTAAATTTCCAAACTGGAAATTCATTCCTTTGTGTTAGACAAATTATTCTTGCTAAAATGAAAAGATATCTCAGTGTCTGTCCATGCAAAAAAAAAAAAAAAAAAATGAAGAGGAAAAAAAACCCCACAAAACTGACAACACAAAAAGTAATCACTTTTTAAAAATCTTTTTTTTTCTAAATCAGCATTTAGTTTTTTAAAGGATTTCTTCACTGACTCTAAGCTGTCCTCTTGAATGTTTATGATTTAGTAAAAAATGCTGGTTATTGTTTACCATAACTTCTTTCTAGTTCTATGACAGAGTAATAATAGTATGTAGAATTTAATAAAATCACTGCAGAATACTTTACTAAAATTAGAGTGAATGAACAAGGTCCAAAATCAATATCTCCTAATGGTTAGAGTAATTTTCGTTTTCCCAGAATTTGAATATAGCCATAAATATGGATAGCAATTTGGAATTTTTCCTAACTACTACTATTACGAAGAGTAAGGAAGCAGTGTCTACTTTTAAAAACTTTTTTATTTTGTATACTGTGTGGTGGGGGTCACATTTCAGCCTTTTTCATGTGAGTATCCCATTACTGCAGCACCATTTGTTGAATTTTTTTGGGGGGGCTGCGGAGGAGTGCACAGACCTGGAGTTGAATATGAGAATTCTACCACTGAACTACCCCTGCAGTCCTCTAGTGTCTACTTTTAAAATGAGATCTAAATGATGGAATGGTAGCCCATGACAAACTCTGGGATCTGTTCTGTAACTACTTGTTGAAGTGTGCTTTGAAAATTACTGCTTTTTTCTTTTTTTGCCTTGTATATATGTTATATTATATAATAAGAAAAAAAGTAAAAGAAAGAGATCTAAAATACCCCTGAATTATACCAGTTTTCTTCTACAACACTTATTGAATCTATTAGTGCCATATGTATTTTTAAAAATTTTTTCTTTAGGATTGAAATTGAAGCAAATGTTCTTGTATGATTTTTTCTTTTTGACAACTGTAATTTGAAAAAAATATTCATCATTACTCTATTAAAAAAAATGTTCATTGTGTGTGTACCCAAACATACATAGACACACACACACATATAAATAAATACACTAAGATATTAATAACAGATAACACTGGGTGCAAATATGGATGATGTTTATGTTTTTGTTGGCTATATATTTTTATTTTTATTTAATAGGCACACAGTGCTTTGTTTACAAAAGGAGGAAGAGAGTTCACTTAGAAAAAGTCAACTGCAAAGTTTTCCCATGATAAAAATGAAAAAAAAAAAAAAAGCAGACTCTGAGCCTCCTAACTTTGCAACATTACTTCATACCCGTAATCACCTCTGTAATTCTGGAACTGTTTCCACATTATGTGCATACACATCTAATCCTGACATAGCAACTTTCTCTATTGCTTTAAGATCTCCTCGGAAATCAGGGGTGAGGCATTCCACAAGAATTTTTGGATTCCTAGGGCAGGAAGAAACATAAGTATCAAACTGAGGAAAATAATTGTTAGAAATGTGGCTCAAAATAGAAATTACCAGTAGTCATTCCTTATTAGTTTCAACATAGTAATCTTTAGCACCTTGCTAAGAAAACTAAAAACATACAAATGTTTGTATATGAAAAAGAGGAACATCATGTAATATGTACATAATGTACACATATATGCTAATAATGATAAGAATTTGAGATTATACAAGACTTTTAGACCATATCTGCATAGGATTTTGAAAAAGTTTAAAGGAATTAAAATATTAAAACATTAAATATAAAATAAGTTTTTTTACTCTTTGGAAAGTAAATTAGGATGTTGCTTATGTGAATAAAAACATTACTTCATTGCTTAAACTTTGATTTTTTTTTAGATTGGCTTTTGATTTCACTTTATTATATTTTTAAAGTTACATTTCCTCTGTTAAATTATGCTCATTAATATAGCTTTTGCAAAGTGACTGTGTGATTGTGAAAACCTTGTTCTGATGCTCCATTTATCTACAATATGAACAGATGAATAAAAAATATGGATTAAATATAAATAAATAATAGGGAAAACAAATGTTAAAATAAATTGGGTAGAGGGAAATACTAGTGGTCAATGAGTGGGAGGGGTAAGGGGTATGGGATGTATGAGTTTTTTCTTTTTTTTCATTTCTTTTTCTGCAGTGATGTAAATGTTCTGAGAAATGACCATGGTGATGAATATACAACTATGTGATGATATTGTGCCACTGATTGCACACCAAGTATGGAATGTTCATATGTTAAGAATGTTTGTGTTGTATGTTGATTGGTTTTATTAATTAAAAAATAAAATATATTTATATATAAAAATTATGCTCATTATAGAAAATGTTGAAAATACAGGGGAAAAACTGCCCATTATCCTAGTAAACCTGAAACTGATTTAAAAAACAAAACCAGTTTTACTCACACACCTTACAATCCATCCTATTAACTTTGATTTTTAAAAAATTTATCTGATAGTGTCCTCCTTCCTTCTTCTAGGCAAGTATTTCACAAGTGGCTATGGGTTTTAAATACTATTTTTTGCATTGCTGGGTCACCAACTTCACTTAAATGAAGTGCAAGCTAAACAATGAATGTTTATATTCCTATTACAAATAATTATAATAGGAAATAGGTCACTGAGCGGTTGTTCCCTTCGACATCAGCAAAAATGATTGGGAGAACCAATCATTTCTTTTCACAGACCCAATAGCAAAGTTTCTAAAGCTATTTCTGGAAAGAACAGATGTAGAAAGAACCATATACACAACCTCTCATAATATAAGAGATGTGGAAAGAACACATCCAATAACTCACTGCTGTTTTTTTAACTAAGTCAAAGACCCATTAGCGGTTTGTGAAATCATCTGAGTCTCAAATAGAATTGTTTAATGAACCAATAAAAATAAAGTGAATTTTTTTGAGAAATTAGACTAGCACTGAACTGCTGAAAAGGAACACAACTCTTTTTTTATGCTTTTTAAAACTGATGTGATCTGAATATTAATAAAAACGTGGACTATGAGTAAAATTCCCAATGTTGATTGGTTTTATTAATAAAAAATAAAATATATTCATATATAAAAATTATGCTCATTATAGAAAATGTTGAAAATACAGGGGAAAAAACTGCCCATTATCCTAGTAAACCTGAAATTGATTTAAAAAACAAAACCAGTTTTACTCACACACCTTACAATCCATCCTATTAACTTTGATTTTTAAAAAATTTATCTGATAGTGTCCTCCTTCCTTCTTCTAGGCAAGTATTTCACAAGTGGCAAGTATTTATCTCATCTTAACTACCTCCAGATGATGATTTATTTAAAATCAGTGCTAAGATTGTAGTTTTATACTTCTTTTGAAAAGTACTCAAAATTTAGACTATCACTTATATATGAAGGAAGGATTCTATGGATTAAATGTCCATAAATGATTTCGTGTCTCTGAGCTCCTAAAATTTTTACCTCTATGTACAAATATACTTTTTCTGGAGAAACAGAAAATTACCATCAGATTAGCTAAAGAATTTGTAACCCCTGAAAAGGTTAATAATCATTGCTTTCAGGTAAAGAACCTAAATGAATGGAATTTAAAAGGGACAAAAAGGTCTAATTTTAAATTACAAAAGCAAATACCTTTCCTTTAAGCATGACACAGTCTTTGCAAAGTGCTCAGCTCCTCCATCAGGCATATCTAGAAACAAAAATAATCCATGGTTCCAGATGATGTCACAATTTAGTAAGAGCCAGTTTCACGAAGTAGACATGATTGACATACTAACCATCTCGATCCACAGATGTCAGGACAACATAATCCAGACCCCACTCTGCAATTGCCTTTGCAGTATTGTAGGGCTCATTGGCATCCAGTGGAGGTGGATTTTTTGCAGTTTTAACAGAACAAAATCTACAACCTCTTGTACATGTGTCACCCATCAACTAGAAAAGAAATGTTACAATTTAAATCAAACAGACAGATGATCTTCAAGAAAATAATGTTAAGATAATGAACCAAGCTGTAAAGAAGTTGTGCAGTTTGATTGTTTATAAAAAGTCTGAAACATTCCAAACTGAACAATAAGTAGTTAAGCAATAAAAATACATGTAATAAAGCTATAAAGAACAGGACACTCGTGTCAAGAGAAGGGGATGGGATCAGGAAGTGACGCACAGGAGGGATTCAAAGATAATGCTGATCTTCTTAAACTGGACAATAGTATCTAGGTGTCCACTGTATTGTTATTCTTTATAATTTACATGCAGTTTATAAACATTCTTTTATATCCATTTGGAGCAATAAAATGATTTAAAAAAACCAAAATACACAATTGTTTAACAGCAAAGTGCAGGTCTCTGTTGGAGTTAAATTGAAGCACAGCTCCTACCGGTAAAACAGATGGAACAGAAAAACATTTCCGAAAATTAACAGAAAAGATGTTTCAAGGCAGCACATGATTAGCTCTCAGGTAGCTGACAGAATCAATAACAGATTCATTCAGAGAACAGTGAGATCATAATAGGCTGGATTATTATCAGTTTTTTCCCTTCATATTTCTCATAAACTCCCATATAATGAAAAATTTGATCAGATTCATAATGCACATTTTTAGTAGGAAGACAAAAATATTCCCTTTCAGTTTCTAGACTTAATTTCAGTGTTTGAGGCTGTGCTTACCATGATTGTGGCTGTGGCTGTGGCATATTCTCCACCTCCCCAACACTCTCCAATATTGGGACATCGAGCTTCCTCACACACCTGTGAGCAAAAGGGAACAATCAGGTTGAAAATAGTAACCAATTGAACAACTTGGAATTAGGCATTTTAAACCGCCCTTTGTTATATTAATGAAGAAATTCCCTATTTAAAAAATGCTGTTCAATTGCCAAACCACAGGCCTATTCTTTAAATTAAAATCTATATGCATGTATATAGTCTATAGGTGCAAAGTAAAAAGGTCTATGAGTCTGAAAGTATAAGAGTGGCATGGTTAACATTTGGGATTGTGTAAGTGACATGATTTCATATTTAATTTTATATTATTTTCAATGAATTCATAATTTCATTTGTAATATAAAACAAACAAAAGTTGTTTCTCAAGTTATAGAAAAAATAATATATACATATTTTTAAAAATTATTAAATGAGAAGTTAAGAAATACAAACTATTACTATCTTTTGTTTCTCTTTTGAAGGGAAACTTATTTTAAATGTATTCCAATTGCTGGAAGTAATGCATCAATGACATTTTTTAATTTACTTCCTCTGAATTGTTATTTATATATTTAATATTAATTTTTAAGTTATATATATATATGTAGAAACAGCATGACTTTTGGATAAGAGGAATATTTAACACTTTGACAGACTTACTGTATGAAGATTTAAAGTTCTCAATGTATTTTTCAGTTTACTGTAATTTTTCCCCATGGGAATCTCTGTCTTTAACCATGGAGGTAGTCTTAACCTGAGGAAAGCCAAACATAACTATCTTTTAACAAATATACTGCTAAGGAATCACACAGTTTTGATATCACTTTGCTCTATTACAATTCCTAGTTAACATATCCCCAACAACCCTGCTATAATGCTTAATTAACTCATAATTTCAGCTATAGGAGTAATACAATTTAGACTTACTCAAACCACATTAGAAAATATTGAAAATGGCATCTAACAAGGTATTATCTTTATGTCTAAGTTTTGCAAAGGCAGACTTACACCATTTTAATAAAATAATAAGTTTTTTAACATCTCATTCCCCAATGGATAATACTGCCCCAAAGTACTATATTTGTTCAGAGTAAGGCAAGATCCCAACAGTGCACTATGTGCTCTACATTCTAGATTTTTAAATGTTTACTAAATGGAAAAAAGCTAAAATTTGGAGTAGAGATTATCTATCCTCAAATTCCCCTCGACTTTTGCCAATTTGTGATCTAGAAGTTGTTGGATAAAGTATCCTACAAAACATTTTGCCCTATGGATGAAATTCCCTCACCATTCTTTTGAATTAAGGTAAGGTGTTTATAGGTTACATATAAATTGACTGGGAGCAAAACAAGTTGGATCATCAGCATCAAGTAATAATAAAAAATGTATCTAAAGTCTACACAGATTAGTAGCAAAGTTTCAACTTTCATTCTGAAGAAATTAGACGCTGGGCAGAAAATAGGAGATTGTACTTGAAGATGGTTAAGGCTCCTGAAATAGGTCTTAGGAAGCTTGAAGAAAAGCTGTTACAGGGAAAAGAGAAAAGAAAACAATTCCGACAACTTCACTACTTCTTTGTTCTATTTAGGTTTTATTAGTTAGCACTTTTTTTCTAGTGATTTTGGCTAAATTTAACAAGTCTAAAATAAAAAAAATAATCTGGAGTTTGGTTATATCTGGAAATAATGCATGATGAAAGAATGGATATTAAAATTATCTCAAAATTTCAATTACCTTTCTCCTTTCTGACGTTTTAAGTTTCCTTTATATTCAACCCAGGTGTTCTTGTCTGTAAGATCACCAGATACAAAATCTTGAAGATCTGGTCCATTCTGTAAAAATTCCTTTTTTCCTTCTGACAAGGAACTCAATGCTCTGACTGGACTGCATAAATACCTTCCAAATATCTAGAGAGAGAGAGTTCATTATATTACGTAATTTATTTAGTGGGGACTAGAATAATTTTGTTTTAACTTATTAGTATCTAGAAGGGAAGGTAAAGCCAGAGAACTGACTCAGAAGTTGGTCAAGATATTTAGAAGTTCTAATTATGTAAGAGCTTAGAATCTAAAGAGAGCAATCCAAACTTAAAGATGAATGGGTGTTAACTGTTTTTGTTAGATTTGAATGGATTTGGAAACCTTTGGAACTAACATGTCACTTTCATGTATCTCACTTAGGTACTAAAAGGCGGTGTTTCCACAAATTTAACCTGCAATAACTGGAGAGGATGCCACAGGAATTTTCCATTCCTGACTTGATTAAGGACATGTACATGGAAATATGCAAAAATCTTTCTGCTTTGGCTTTCCATAAGCATAAGTATTAAAAAGGAAAGGCCAAGTTGGTTTTAGAGAACTGGAAGGAGGAAAACCAAATCGAATGTTGTTTTTATTTTCCAGTTTACACTGACTCTGTATTTGAACATCAGAATCAGTATTTGTTGAACATATAAAGCCATGGTATTTGGCCTCTAAATATAAATACAGATGTGCACAAGAGAGCCAAACCGTTATGAAGTTCAGGAGTCAGAACATGTAACGCAAGGTAACCTTTAATAAATTTAGAGTTAGGCTGCGGCACAACTGCTACTGTAGGACCTGTAGGATTGTATTTACTACACAGTGAATGCCAAATAATAATAAGCAGTAATTTGGAGCGCTAAGCGCAGTGCCTTAATAAATGTAGGGTACAAAGCACTGAGATAGGTGCTGGTGGGTGCAGTCCTCAGCGCCGGGCCAGAGAACATTAAACCAACTCACTACCAGAGATACCACCTCATAGAGCTGTCCGGAGAATTAAATGACTTAGTATATGAAAAATGCTTGGAACAGTGTCTGGCACAAAGCAAACGCTACTAAGTGTTAGCCTTTATTACTGGGCACTTTAAGCGTTTGAAGGGATGGGTGCCCGCCACCCAATACCCACAAACTACTCGTCCCGCCGCTCACCCGGGGCCCTAGTACGCGAGCGGTCCCTCCGCAACGTAGAGACATCTTCTCTTTGGACCTAGCAGGGTGGCGGGACCAATGATTCCTGGGAAAGTACGTATTAACAGACCGTCGCTCAGTTCACGTCAGGATTCGCAGGCCACCATTGACATGATGGCACTTGAGCTGCGTCGCGATTGGCTGCTTTAGCCTTAGCGGCGTCGCACACTTATGACGGAATACTTAGGGCCCTACGGGCTACAAGAACGTGATGACGAAACACGTTCTCTCTTTGCCGCGTCTACTGCGAGGTGAGGAGGGTTTTAGCCTTGCTGGGCTTCGGGAATCTGAAGCCATCCGTTTCGGGAAAGTGGGGGTCGCGGGTCTGGCGCGCGGAGCCTTCATTCTGGTTTTTTCCCCGCACAAGGAGCCCGGGATTGACATGGCGGTGCTGGGATTCAGGCCCTGTTCTGGGCTTTTAGGCCTCCTCCCGCCCCTCGGTCTTTCCGGGATGGCGCGGCCAGGATGGGGCCTCCCAAAGCAGCGAAAGTGGCTTTGGCTGATATTCGTCGGCTGGGCTGTCTAACACCGATTTAGGGCCGTCTTCTCCCAAGCGAGGACACACCGGGGGCCGCTCTCGGGCGTAGGTAGTTATCCTGTGTCCTTCCCAAGTTTTTGCCTGGAAGTCTCCTGGAGAGATGGAACTTTGCCGGGTGGTTTGATCGAGAACACACTGCGCCGGTTTTCTCACTTCGAGTGTTTATGTTTCAGAATGAAGACCATTCTCAGCAATCAGACTGTCGACATTCCAGAAAATGGTACGAGACTTAATGTTTTGTCTTTTTGCATATTTATTAAATGTCCTGTACCTTGTTTTGTGGCCTCACGAATACCTTCTTTCTTGTAGTCGACATCACGCTGAAGGGACGCACAGTTATTGTCAAGGGGCCCCGGGGAACCCTGCGAAGGGACTTCAATCATATCAATGTAGAACTCAGTCTACTTGGGAAGAAAAAGAAGAGGGTAAGGTTTTTTGATACTTGTTTGGAATATGGTGACTTATCATAGCATGTAACTTGGTTGCTTTAGAAATTACAGAATTGGAGGTGGAATGTTTTACTTGAAGGTTTGATGTTCACAATAGTAGGTGGCTTGTTATTTAGGGAAGTTGGAGAATGAAATTCTGCATAAAACTTTATAAGTAGTACTCCTCAGTGACAGATCTTTGTACCATTACAAATTAGGTTTAACTGATGTATTTCTCTCCGTTGATCTTAAGGATGGTACAGTGGGTCATTTAAAATCTGGTAGATTCTAGAAGTGAAGTTTGTTGTAACTTACACAAAAGTCATTGTTTTGGGGTAGTCATTTCCTTGTGAAATTGTGTACCTGTGATGTAGTATACTTATAAAAACATTACATATTGAGGGCTCTAAAGTTTGGGTTTTTTTTTCCCCCTGTTACAGCTTCGGGTTGACAAATGGTGGGGAAATAGAAAGGAGCTGGCTACAGTTCGCACTATCTGTAGTCATGTACAGAACATGATCAAGGGTGTTACACTGGTAAGCAGATTGACCACACTTGTTTTGGGAGAAGTTTCTCAGTTGTACTTTCCTTCCTAAGAGCATGGAATACACATGTAATTTAGTGGGATATAAGTGCTAGAACTTGGAAAAATAATCATGGAAAACGTGGCATCCTTGGATCTTTAGAATTGAATGATGTGGGTTAAAGACCAGATGGGTGGAATTTTAAAACAAAAACAGGATGATGGTGTGTTGTTTTCACATAAAAGAGGCTTAATAACTATTTAGAAAACCAGAAACTACAGCTGCAATAAGTACAATAGACTTTGGTTAATTATTAGTATGTTTCACCACAAGGGCTCCTTGGAGGTATAGAAAAGATGGATATAACTTGTAACTGAACTCTTCCCAGTTTCTCGGATACATAGGTGATGTGGGTAGTCTCTTTCCAAGGACTTCATTATTAAGAGAAAGTTTATGCTACTGCCATTGCTGAAACGCTTTTCTTTACCTTGCTGAATTTAAATTTAGACATCCTTTAGAACAGCTCAAGCTTTACTTCCCTTCTAGAGTGCAGTTGATGATGGGACCCTGTACCTACCTCCATTATGAACCTTGTCAAATCAAATTTCTCCCTGTCTATCTTGCTTCCGGACTAGATTCCTTGAGAGCACGGGTCCTGTCTTACTTGCCATCTGGCATACCTTAGTAACTGGATGAATGTCCACTCAATGCTAAAGATGAGGGGCTCTGAGGGCTTTCATTAAAAGAATCTAGCATATTGTTTGCTGTGGGCATGGGAGGTAGTAAAAAAAGTGCTTCTTTGAAGAACTTTATGCTGTTCAATGAGGAGACACTGAAATGTGTGTTTATAAAAATGTAAGGTTTGGCGGAAGTGTCAGTCATAAAAACTGAGGACAGTTAAAATTCTTGAAAGTATAATGTAAACATTGTACAAATTTTTGAAGCTGAATTTATTAATGTTATAGGGCTTCCGTTACAAGATGAGGTCTGTGTATGCTCACTTCCCCATCAACGTTGTTATTCAGGAGAGTGGTTCTCTTGTTGAAATCCGAAATTTCTTGGGTGAAAAATATATCCGCAGAGTTCGGATGAGGCCAGGTATGTGCATATCCTCAGATATTCAGAAATTTTTCCTTTATACTTGTGAAGGTTGGTCATTTGGCTTGCCTATGAGTAAAACCAGATTATTTCAGAGTTCTTTTTTGGTATTTACAAGATTTAGTGCTAGTTGTGGATCCTAACGGGTCATACATTGGAGCAATTTGCAGGGTGTGGATGTTGGATTCAATTATGTTTGCAAATTGAAATCCTAAAAAGTGCAGTTAATAGTGTGGACTGCCAAGTATCATCTCAACTCACTGGCTCTCATTTTACTCATCTCTAAAATTGGAAATATCTCATGATTAAACTGAAAAACACTAAGTTTTTTTGCCTGAGACATAATTAAGTTTTAAAGCCTAGTGCTCTGGATGCTTTTTTATTCTATTGAGATAGAAATTATTTGATAACTATCTGTAATTAGTGACATTTAATGAAAACCTTTATGTAAAAAACTTTGAGGGATACTAAATATATACAATAGAAATAAGATTTGCATTCTATGAATAGTGTGTTCTGGTACTGCATCACCAAGAGAGCCAGTAACCACCCTGGGACAGTAATTTAATCAGGAACAGTGATTAAGCAGATTTTGGCCCAGATGAGTTGGATCCTTTAAAACCAAAATCTTAAGAGATGGTTATTTCTTGCATGAAATTTTAAATGAAATAGGTTACTGCCCCGTTGAATTTAGATATTTTTTTGCAGATACTATTTTTGTGTTGACACATGTCCTCCCCCCTTTTTAGGTGTTGCCTGTTCAGTATCTCAAGCCCAGAAAGATGAGTTAATTCTGGAAGGAAATGACATTGAACTTGTATCAAATTCAGGTTGGTATGTTTACTGTGAAATGTTATTAACTTTATATGCATATAAAATTTTGACTAAATTTTGTAGTTGAATACAAAGCATTTCCATTTCATTTGACTGGTCTTTTAAATTGTGGAATTTAAATTAAAAGCTAGCCCAAAAGATAATGCTTATGTTTTACATATAGCATATTTGTAACTAGACAGCTACTTACCACCAACTACGGCCATTTTAAATAGCAAAATTACCCCCAAAAAGGCACAAATATGTGAAAACCTGACATTAAATAGACCGCAAAGAGAACTTGTTTACAGTGTGAAAACTGAAACAAGGCAGAGTATTGTATGCAAACTCAGCTGGGAAAGTGCACGTTGGGTGGCTCCTTTTCTGCCATTCTGCACTTGTTTGCAAATGACTGCAAAGAGCACTGAGAATTGCTTTTGGGGTTACAAATAAATTAGAGTGTGTACGTAGATCTGCAAATGATGATCAGCTATATTTTTGAAGGGGGTTTTCCTGACGTAGTAATTGCTTTCTTTTTTACTTCTGTAGCTGCTTTGATTCAGCAAGCCACAACAGTGAAAAACAAGGATATAAGAAAATTTTTGGATGGTATCTATGTCTCTGAAAAAGGAACAGTTCAGCAGGCTGATGAATAAGATATAAGGAGGTAGGTTCTTGTAGTGTCCTTACTTTAAATAACTGCTTTAGTCAGGGTCTTGATTTACCAAGAATGAGACTGGAATTGTGGTAATGGCAGGGCATGAAATGTTGACAATTCAATAAATGTGGCAATAAGAGATAAAATTGGCATGCATTTTAGCACCAACTAGTAAATAACTCAGTCAAACAGAATTTTGAAGTATGTTTTAGGTTATTTAGAAAAGAATTTTACTGGGCAAGGATATTAATGATTGAGATTTACATATGTTTTCATTTCTTTCTACAGTTGTGCAACAATGGAAACAGCAAGATACCAGACCTATTTGATTTTAAAGATGCAATAAAGTTCATCTATTAATTTGAGGCTCTTTTTTTTTTTTTTAAGACATTATCTGTTGTAAGTAGGACTTAGTGGGTGGAATGGCTTGAATTTAGTTCTTGCAGATATTTCAGAAGAGGAATAGTATAGTACCAGTGACCACTGACACAAAAGACTGTCATCAGATATGGAACTTTGGGGAGATGCTAAAGAAGTAATTTTGCTGAGCTGTGAATTTGAATACTTGAGTCACTTGCCTGTATCAGAACTTGTTTAAAATACACCTATGAAGTGGAACAAAGTTGATGTACTGTCTTAGCAAGAGTTAGACACGGCATAGTTTCCTTTCATGATAAACAAGTTGCTATTTTATGTAAGGTCCTTTCAGTAATTCTAAAAACTGGTCTTCTCTCTCCATAATGATGCTATCACATGTTCTTAATTATTACCGAATTTCTATTTCTAGCTTAAGATACTTTTGTTCAACAATTTGTTCAGCACTGGTAGATGAACTGCATTTGGGGTTGTACTGGTTTAATAGACCGAGTCAAGAGGCCACTTATAAACCTCTACCTGTCTTGCCCATCTCATTAGATGACAGCTTCAGCCTTCCCAATTTCTGAGGCAAAATTTAGATTCAACCTTGAGTTTCCTTTTGCACGTCCCATTAGAAGAGCCTGTGGGCTCTGCGTTTTTTTTAAATCAAGATATGTTCGCAAATACACATATTAAGCAAGGAAAAATCGGGGACCTATAGATAGATTCAATAAAAGAATAAAGTAAATAGCAACCACTTAAAATGTGTGGGCCTTACTTAAATCTTCATTCAAATGAGCCAGCTGGATATGATAATAGTAGTGATACTAGGTTTTTAAAAGAAATATGGATGAAATCTAGAATTTGATTAAAGATATTTGAGGTGGATTTCTAGATGAGACAATTTCCTGTGAGTAATTATTAGAGGTGCATGATGGATGTTCATTAAGGTTTTGAAATTTCCCATAATGTAGAAAGTAAAGAAAATCTTGGTGTATTTTACCTGAATTATTGCTATAACTTTTTTTTTTGCATGGGCAGATACTGGGAATCGAACCCAGGTGTCAGGTATGGCAGGTGAGAACTCTGCCTGCTGAGCCACCGTGGCCCTCCCTGCCATAGCTTTTTAAGTCAGCTTTCCTACGTACCTCTTTTCTGTTTGCATAGTGGCAGCCAGGATGCTTTTTAAAACGAGAGGTAGATCATTAGGACTCTGCTTAACATGAGCAAAAGATGGGCATCTTTGTTTTTTGCACTTAGGTATATAAGCACAAGAACAAAGCCTACTACATAGCTATTTGCTAAGTGGTGCCCATATTGCCATGGAGATTCAAATAATAGCAGTGGGGTTAGATGTTTTGGGGTGTATTGACAAATTCAGAACAACTTAAGGGCTGAAGGAGAAATCACCAAGTACCAATATTAGAGAGGAGCAGAGGTAATATAACATTGGAGGTGTCAGGTGTCGGTTTATGGGTGGAGTTAATGAGATTTGAGAGTGAAGTGGATTGCTCTGCTGGATATGATCACAAGATAACTTTTGGAGGTTGGTTGCAGCTAAGGAGTGGTTTTAATAGCAATCTAGGCAATTACCTGAAAGAAGTTTTGTCTCCCATGTCCTCTGTCTAGTTAGGCATAAGCATTTGTGGGTTATTTTACTAAGTAGCTTACCCAGTTATTACAGCCTGGGGGAAAGGGGAGAAGGAAGTGTTGGGACACACAAGTTCTAGTGCCAAATCCATTTACATTTTCAGTTGACCAAATTGTGAGTGGCATATTAAACAGTCAGTGTACAGCAGTTTGGAATAGAATACATTGAAAGTTAAAACATTTTAGTCAGAATGTATTGGCTGTTCTTGTCCCGAGGTTCTTAGAACATTTTCATATATATCAAAGGCTTGCTAGTGAAAGTTAACAGGATCATATTGAATATACAAAATGTAACTAGACTTTAAATTTTTTTCCCATAGAAAAACTAAATATTTGCTACTTTCAAGAGTTATCAGCAGTTTCTAATTGATCTTTTATGGTTTTAAAATGAGTTTAGAATAAATCCAAATATTTTTATAGACTTGTGTCAGATTAAATATTATCTAAGGGTTCTTGTGTGATAAGGGTTTAAAAACCAGTGAAATAATCTCAGTTGCAGAAAGGGGATGCTGTAAGCATTGGGGAGTTTATGGCAAGGCTTAAGCACTTAATGTAAAGATGTAAAAAGTAGTGAAGGTTAGTGGACTTAGTGAAACATGAACATGATGCTTTTAATCAAAGAGCACACAGTATTTAAACCAGAGGAGCAAAACTATATGTTTATGGATGGCAAATGTATTTCTTTTTTGAGATTTGGGGCATAAGAGGTCAAGAAGTTGGTGAGTTTGCTCAGCTGACTTGTTTCCTGTAGAATATTCACTGGAGCCTAGGGATCATGTGACAAAGGAAAAAAACACAGCCAAGTAATTTTTTAAATGACTTCATCTTTCCACATAGTTAACAAAATAGAATTACCAGTTGTGATTGTATATGCATAACTAAAGGATGATACAATGAGTTCTCAAGGAGACAAACATGAAATTTCCTTATAGAGCATACCTTAAAAACTGCCTGGGTTGGGGAAATGGTTGCAGGAAAAGACAAGAATTCTGAGGTAAGTGGACCTGAGTTAAATATCACACCTCCCTTAATTAGTTTCCTACTATGGCCTATTTTAAAAAAAACTTTTTTTGTGTGTGAAATAAACATACAAAACAATAAATTTCAAAGTACATTGTAACAAGTTATAGAACAGATTTCAGAGTTTGGTATGGGGAACAGTTCCACAATTTTAGGTTGTTCCTTCCTACTATGGCCTATTTTTTAAAAAAACTTTTTTTTGTGTGAAAGAAACATACAAAACAATAAATTTCAAAGTACATTGTAACAAGTAGTTATAGAACAGATTTCAGAGTTTGGTATGGGGAACAGTTCCACAATTTTAGGTTTTTCCTTCTAGCTGCTCCAAGACACGAGACTAACCAAAATATCAGTATAAGGATTCAGCCATCACAATTATTGAATCCGATCTTCTCTTATAACTCCTCCTTTGATCCTTCTCCCAATCTTTAGGAGTATTTGGGCTGTGTCTGTTCTAACTTTTCCATGTTGGAAAGGGCGTCTATAATATGGGATAAAGTGATGGAACCTCTGGGCTTCAGGATTTATCTGGCCTCGGAACTATCTGGAGGTTGTAGGTTTCTGAAAAGTAATCTTAGTGCATGAAACTTGGGGAATCTCAGCCTTAGGTATTCATTAGGGTTAACAGGAATGATTTTGGTTGGGGTTTGACAAACCGAAGTAATTAGCAGTATCTAGCTGAAGTATATAGCTTCCAGAATAGCCTCTATCTTCTCCTTTTAGTCGGGAAGGTGTGGATCCGATGATGCCAGGCCCAGGCTTATCCCTGGGAGTCACATCCCATGTTGTCAGGGAGACTCACCCTGGATGTCATATTCTATGTAGGGGGCAGGGTAGTGATTTTACTTGGAGGGTTGGGCTTAGAGAGGTCACATCTGAACAACAAAGGAGATTTTCTGGAAGACCTCTTAGGTATAACTATAGGTAGGCTTAGCTTCCCCACTACAGAAGTAAGCTCAAGAGCAAGCCTCAAGATCACGGGCTTACCTTACTTACAGCAGTCAGGTAAGGAGGAATGATGTCAATTGGTCTAAAGTGGAAGTTGCTGTAATGTGTATTTGAGTGACTTGCTTGTCTTCATACAATTGAGTCTAACTCTCCTTAATTACAATCATTTGTTCATTCCATAATATGAGTTATAGAAGTTAAATTTAAAGAAGAGTAGTAAATCTCTGCTATGGAGCCTTAACATTTCACTTTTTAATTTTTTTATTTTCTCATTTCACTTTTTAAACAATTTTCATAAGTGTCTTGTAGAAGAAAGCTAGAGAGGGATGACTGAAAACAGCTTGTTAATCTTCATAAAGCAATGTTGTCATGTAGTTTACTGTACATGTAGGTGAAGCTTTTATCTTCATCCAAGAATTGAATTCATTGATGTCAATAACTAAGGGAAAATGTATTTGGACAGAGTAGAGACATTAACTGCCATCATCACCTTGGTTAACTGCAGTATCTCAAATTGTCTTTTTACAATACAAATATATTTTCTAAAAGATACTAGAGTATGGAATTGGTGTGAAGTTTTTGTCTTTCTGTCACACAGACAGAAATAGGACCAGTTTAGCTAAGAACTCTGTTTTGACCTTTTTTTAATGGTATGTGTTCTAAGTTTTTTGCTTTCCAAAATTTTCTTCTCTTTCGCTTATGAAAAATAGTAATTGATAGAAGTAGGGCTAGGGTGGAGAAGAAGCAACAGCCAAAGAATATCAGTGGTTTCTTCTGTCTTAGAAATAAGCAGGCCATGCACTCTGTGATTCTTTGAGTCTGACTGCATCTAGGACTGTTCTCAGAAGGGAAGCCACTGCTACTGATCAGTTTGCTATAAAACTTTGTTGAGGATTTAGCTTTGAAGTCAGATGTGAAGAACCCAAATCTAGGTTTGGATTTTTCTTCCGTCAATTTGAATGCATAATAGCCTTTGATTTTTACTTTGTCAATCAGGTATGCTGAAAAATATCAGAAATAAACATTAATCATAAATGGACTATAAAATATCTATGAATAAGAATCAAGTTTTCTTTGAAACAAGGTAAAGTTTGATCATTAAAAGTCAGTGATACTAAATAAAGGGCTTTTTAACATTCCTTTATCACCCATGTAAAGAAAAGATGAAAATAGGTATAATAAAAAATGTAGATTTAAAAAGAAATTTAAAGTAAAACTTTAATCTTTAAATAATCCAAAAACATTTGGGGGGAAAAAAAAAGCAAAATTTTCAAAGCTGAATCATGAAGGTAAAAGTACTTGTCACTTTTGTTCAGTGTATCTTGCCTATTTAGCCTGATTCTGAATCTCAAATGTGCCCTTTGTGATGCCCAGCAACCACATTTGGTTCAATCTCACTCTCCTAGTAACTATTCCACATCTTTCCTCCCTCCTCAACCTTATAGCATCCTTTGAGGTGATGACTTTGCTTCCTCTTTTGCTGAGAAAAATTACAGGAGAACATCTTCACTCTTATGCAATTACATTCACTAGCCTGTTGGCATCTGTCTTCCCTCCTATGGGAGAGGCTGATTCCTTCACTTTCTGCCCTAAGTTTATCCCTCTCTGCTTAAGGACATCATTCCATTAGTTCTTTCCTGTTTTTTTCTCAGGTAACCATTTCCCCTCACTACTGGATTATTTCCATATTAACATGCTGTAACTCCTATCTTAAAAAACAAACTATTGGTTGCATATCCCACTCTTGGCTATTTTTTATGGCACTGTCTCCTGCCCAGGCTTTTACTGATTTCTCCTCTCTCTGACTTGTGAATATTGAAATGTTGCAGGCCTTAGTTCTCTTTATGTTTGCTCCCTTAGTGATCTTAATATAGTTTGTTTTAAATACTATCCACATGCTCTTTACTCCCACATTTGTACCTCTAACCTACACTTCTCCTCTGAACCTAAGACTCATTGATTAGCTTATCTGATATCGCTAAGGATGTCTAATAAACATTTCAAACTAGTAGACATCCAATACCAGACTTCATCTCCATCGCCTGTCCCAAAAGCCTCCTCTTATGACAATGTCTCCCAGCCTGGTAAATGGCTCTTCCATCCTTTTAGTTACTCAAAGCCAAAACCTGGGGATAATTCTTTACTTTTCTCTAAAATTACACATCTAATCCTCTTGATGCTACTTCAGAATATAGCCAGAATCTATAACCCGATTCATGCCACCATTATCTCTTGCCTCAACTGTTGAATGTGTCTCCCTGTTTCTATTCTTGCTCCTATAGTGTATATCCACATAAGAGTCACCAGTGATTCTTTTGAAACGTGTCATATCACCCTCTTATGTTAAACTTTCCAGTGCCCTCCTATCTCAGTAAAAACCAGTTTTCACAATGGTCTACTAAGCCCGCCTTGACCTCATCTTTACTTTTCCCTCTTGCTCATTCTGTTTCAGTTACTCTGGTCTCTTTCCTGATCCTCAAGCAGGCCAGGCATGCTCTCACCTTGGGGCTTTTGCATTTGCTGTTCCCTGAACTAGAAAACTCCTCTTGTTTGGTATTTCATCTCCTCCAGATCTTTGAAGTCTTCTCTAAGCACTACTCGACACTCTCATCCCTTACTGTTTTTTTCTCCACAGAACTTTTCACCATCGGACACATTATATATCTTATCTATTTGTTGACTCTTACCCTTTGAAAATTAGGCTCCATGAGGGCAGTGATTAAATTTCATTTACTTGGTGATACAATGACTAGAATGCTTTTTTGCCGCTGTAAAGTTTTTTTGTTGTTGTTAAGGCCAGCCAAAAAATTTTGACTTTAAATTAGTTAATGAATTAATTAAAACAAAAAAAAATTAGATGCTCAAGAAGTATTCATCAAATAAGAATAAATTGCTGGGGTCTTCTGTTTCAACAAGTATATCAAGGACATTTTAAAAATACTTAAGATTGTTTAAAAATGATAATAGCAGTGCTGGGAAAGGGTATGTGTGGTGAGTGTTCTCATACATTGCTGTTTATAGCACTTGACCCAATAATTCCACATTGGGCAGTCCATCTTAAGTGGATAATCAGAAATGAAACTAGTTTATATTCAAAGAGACCTGTCAGAGTGTTATTTTTGGTAGCAAAAAATGAGAAACAACCTAAACATCAAACTAGTGGTATGGTGTTCAGTACATGACAATATGTCCATATGATGGGATACTAAGCAACCATTAAAACAATAGTTACAAGGAATTATAAATGACATAGAATTCTTATAATGTGCTAGTAAGGAAAAATAAGGTTGGGTACAAGACTATGTATTATAGGGTGAGCCTACTTGTATTAAAAATATCTACCAAGCAACTGCAAGTAATTAGTCCAAAATATCAACAGTGCAGTTTTGGAGAGTGAGATTTCAGGTGAGGTTTCCTGCCTTTTTAAAAATACTCTTTTAGAACTGCCAAAATTTCCATAATGAGTCATGTTATTCTTATGATTAAATAAAAATTTAAAAATCCAATAGAAAGCCCAGTTTTCAAGATGAGATCCAATTGATAGCACATGGGGTGCAACAAATCTGATAGCACTAAAAGCCCTCATTTTTGTGTCCATATTACCCGGGAATCATACTTCAGTATATCTGAAATGGCCCCTGAACCTCACCTTTCAAAGCCTCCTTAATGTATTTCTCTAAGTAGTATTTTCGGAGTTCGTCATTTTCCAGAGATTGGTCATCGATGCCATTGGCTGTGATGTAGACATCCAGGTCTCCATAGTTCTTCCGGATCCACTGCAGCATCTTTCGCTCTCCCCAGGGCATCACGGCCAGGCGGGTGGGGGAGCTCAGGCAGGTGATGTCCTGCAGAAACTGGACGTCCCTGTCAGAGTCGTAGCGGCTGCCGTTCTGGCGCTCATGCATCACGAACCTAGTGGTGAAGTGGTTCAGGGCGTAGAAGTCAGCTGCGCCCTTGACCAGCCTCTTCTCCTCCTGAGTGAAGTGGGGCAGTGTGGAGCTGGAGAGCCCTTCCCTGTTCTTGCAGGCGATGTACTCCCTCATGGCTAAAGGGTAGTCCCCAGTCTTGAAGATGGGTTCTGCAAACCAGGCGATCTCGAACTGCAGGAACCGTTCTGCAGCCTTCCAGTGCGAATGCGCGTAGGGATTGGCGGGTTCTGCCCAATCCGAGTGCAGGGACAGCGACAGAGCCCCTCGCTGGGAAGGTCTGTACTGACGGTCGTAAAGGTGCCAGACCAGGGCATGGGCGATCAGCAGGTTGTGGGCTGCCCTATAGGTGTCGTTACTGGTCCGGTTGTAGATGTCACTCAACCGGTTGGGTTCATTGATGGTGATCCATAGTTTCACCAAGTCCCCCAGCTCCTGGAAGCACAGTTGGGCGTAGTCCTGGAAAGCCTTGGCTGTCAGTGAGTTCAGCCAACCCCCACTGTGCATCAGAGGCTTGGGGAGACCTAGGTGGGCATGGGTCGGATAGTACAACGTGACCATTGAGGAGATGTTAAGCTTCAGCCCCTCACTGACCACACACCTGTAATACCTCAGAGCTTGTTGATTAACCTTAGACAGGTTGCCCGTGGGAAGGACTGAGGACCAGTCTAGAGCGAATCTGTAGTGGGTGACTTTCATGCTCGCCAACATCTCAAGTTGTTTTTTGATGCTAACAAAGTCTGTGCACTGAGCTCGCCGTGTTTTCAGTCTCACCCCTTCCACTCGGTGCAACAGTCTGTTGCCTGTGACATTCCACACATACAGATGAGGATCACTGAACTGTGGGGAGGAAGCTACAGACTCTGGCTGTGAAAATTAACACATGCAGGTAAAGAATAGGTTGGCAGATGTAGGTTTTTAGCATACACAGCCTGTTCTTATTTTGCCTGTCACTGACAATAGAGAAAATAAATGATGAATATGTCTTTTATAATGACTTGTGTGTTCTGGCTGTTCAGCTGCTGATGTCAGAGAAAAGGCCATGATGCATTATTCTCCCTTCCAGCCCTTGAAATCTCCCCAGGAGACAAGGAACCACACCCAGGACTTGATTTAAAAAAACAAGGTGTTTTCAGAAATCACTGAGACGCCTTTTCCAGTTCTTGTACTTTAAAACCTGGATTATGTACTGGAGTCACCTGCGATTTTGTTCAAATGCATCAGGAAATTGGCTTGGTACACTCAGGTAAAATAAATCACCAAGGATGAATCTTCTAAATCCTGCCATATATTGAAGATCAAGTTAAAATTACAATTATAAAGGATTTAACTAATTTCACCACTTGGGAATAGAGGAGGTTGACTGGCCCCAGGCATAGTTCTTAAAAGAGGCCAGTGGGATGGGGAAGGAATGACTCCTTTTGTCATTTGCTGAAATAACTCCTTGCTCTTACTCCTTCCATTTGAAAACTCCAAACGATATCACAGTTGCTTCCAATATGCCCACTTCCCAGTATGCCTGTGAGGGCGTAGCAATTATTCATCCAACAGGATACTGAATACTGAAAGGTACTCGGTGTTATGGTTTGGATTGTGTCTCCCAAAAGATAAATCCAAGTCCTGACCACTGGTCCCACAAATTGGACCTTATTTTAGAAATATGACCTTTGAAAATGTGATTAGTTAAAATGAAGCCAAACTGGATTAGAGTGGGCCTTTAATCCAATATTACTGGTATTCCTAAAAGAAGGGAAAAATTGGACACACAAAGACAGACCTCAGGGAGATGGCCATGAGAGAATGGAGGAGACAATTGAAGCGACACATCTACAAGTCAAGTAATGCCAAATATTGCCGGCAAACATTAGAAGCTAGAAGAGGCAAAAAGATTCTCCTGTACGGGTTTCAGATGGAGCATTGCCCTGTTGATATCTTGATTTCAAACTAATAAGCTTCAGAAATTGTGAGACAATAAATTTTTGTTTTTTTAAGCCATCCAGTTTGTTACAGTAACCCTGAAAGTCTAAGACAGTTGGGAAATAAAATACCTCCGGAAACTCCCAAGGCTGACTCTTGGATGTGGTGGTGTCTCATTCCCTACCCCTCCACCAAGGAGAGAGCTCTGGCTTGGCCAGTGAACCCAAAGATCTGGACAACTGTCCTAATTCTGTCCCTTTGAGATGCTAGCTTGGCAACTATATGGTAATGGAGCAGTTTCATCCACCTCAAAAGTTGCTATGAGGTTTCAGTGATTCTGGGGAAGTGCTCTGTCAACTTCAAAACACCCTACAAACATAAGGTAGTCATGACTCAGGTTTTGTTTTCTCTGGTTGCAATAATTGTCTGCTGGGACTTAAGTCCAAACTAAATCAGAAAAGGGTTTAAGAAAAACATTCTCCAAATTCGAGATTAATTAGAAAAAGTAAAATTATGTACTTGTTTTAAAGACTTTTTTTCTTCCCATGACTGAATTTAAGTGCACCGGGGGGGGGGGGGGGATAAAAAAAACACCTTTGGTAAATACTTTCCCTCTAATTGTTTTCTCATATGTCATCTTTCATAGCTCATTAGAAAACACTGTCACTACCCACTTGCCATCTGCTAACCAGTTATCTACATTAAACTGAGAGAACATTGATCATGTGAGTATGAAGTTAAACCTGTATAAAATAATTGAGTAAAATCCTTGTAGCCTAGAGGCCAGTTTAGTGTTTTCAAAGCTCGGAACTTCATGATATTGAAAGGATGTTTACAAAAGACGTTCTTGCCACTAGGCTAGGCAAGATCAAAATCAAATCAAAGTCTAAAATCAAAAGTCTAACTTTTAAAACCCTCCAGAAAGTATTAGTTTTAGGCACCAAGTGGGTATAATTAATCTGCTAAGAGATCTCATTAAAGATGATAGACCCTGAACCCAACCCTTGCTTCCAGAGTTGATTGTAAATATTTTTCCCCAATAAAAAGATCCTGGGTTCTTTGGAGAAATGTCTTTTTCCCTATCTGAGATAGGAAAAGAATAAGATGATCCTGGGACATCTTGTCACAAGAAGTAAGGAAGTGCTTAAAAACTGAAAGGGAATTGTCAAAAAAGACACAGGAGCAACTAGAAGGGACTCCACTGGCCAAATGTGAGCCAATGAAAGCATCAAAAGAATGATGAAATAATGACAATAATGAATAACACACTGAATTAAAAAAAGAATCCATAAAGTCCTAGTGCTGTGATACTCAGAATTTTTTTTAAAGTGGCAAGGGTGAGCAAGGGAAACTTTTCTTCATAGAGTACCTACTAGCACATGTAGAAGTAATAACCTAATTAGAATTCACACCACTTTACAATCTACAAAATAAGAATTCAGGCAAGGTTCACAAATGAATGTTAAAACCATTGGGTGAAATGTTCGTGAGCAGAATATATGGTCTCAGTATCATCATCAGATTAGTTCTTATGTACAAATGGAAAAGGTGCCTTTCAATTAAGATATCTATCAAATACCTCCTTAACCAATAAATCTGGCTAAAAACCACTTCAATCACCTAATGTCTCCAATAATGAAACAAACTGACATTATATACTTCCTGGTGTGATGCATTGCGAAATACACTTCATCACCTATGTGTATTCTTTCCAAGAATGGTTAACTGACTCCAATAAAGAAACAATCAGAGTAATCCAGAATCTGAGACACTTCTAAAATGTCAGTGCCACAAGGTTGGGGTGATTGCTAAGTAAATGAGGCACCAGTGTGTGACAACCATTCTGAATCCAAATATATTTTTTAAAAACTTAAATTGGAACATTTAGGAAAATTCTAATATGGGTTATATGTTAGATGATATTGAATCAATGCTAAATTTCCTGGATATGATAATGGTATTATAAAGATATAAGAGAATGTCTTTGTTCTTAGGACATACATAGTGAAGTGTTTTGGAGTAAAGTTTAATATCTACAACTTACTTTCCAATGGTTCATAAAAGAGAAATACATAGATGTATTGCAAATGTGACAACATGTTAGCAACTGGTCAATTTTGATGAAAGGAATATGAATTTTTATCGTGATAGTTTGAGATTTTTCAAAACAAAAAGTTGGAGGAAAAAATGCTAAGAAGCTGGGGGAAGGAGGCTCTACCACAATCACAATGGTGAAGTCAGAAGCTTCAGAGCCCCATTCCCCACAGAAGCTTTGAGCAACTAGCATGAACTGGCAGAAACATCTTTTTCAAACTTGAGAAAACAGTTAAAGGACTGCAATTGCAGGGTGATTGACAAATCAAAATAAAGGCTACTTAAAAGTGGCCAATATGGATTGACCATATTGGATCTCATGGTGCCCTGGTTGGCCCCTTCCCCATCCCTTACATTTAACAAAAGACATGAATATATACGTCCAAGAGCTGACTGCTCCCAGTGCAGATTCCTGGTTCCAGTTCCCAAGGAAGCAGAGTAATCCTCACATACATATATGCTCCCTGCCTGTATGTCTGGCCCAATCTGTTTGATGGTGGCCTGAGGGACTTGCTATCCCAGAACTTGTTCTGCACATAGAAGGCAGCTTGCAGAGGTCTCCTATAGAATGCTGTGAGAAAGCAGTAAATTTGCCTGGAACAAGGGATTGCTGGCTGTAAGAAATACAGTACAGCAGTCATCTGAGACCATGAAGAAACTGTTTCCTAGGGAAGAGGGGACTTTCCTATCTGCATAAATGGGACAATTCTTAGGGCTAAAAAGGCATGCCAAAGACAAAACAGAAGGGCAAAAAGGACCAGGAAGTTTCCTACCCTTTGGCCTGGAGTTATTCTTAAAACTTTTTGTATTGTTAAGCTCTGAAGGAGAGCACTCGTACAGGTCAATCTGCAAAGATTGGGAAAGGTGTTTCTTATTTTTCCTTTTTTTTTTTTTTTCTCTTAGTTCCCAGCATTCAAGTAAAGCTTTGTCTTTACAGTAACTTGATGCAACCTTAAAGGACAGACACCTCAGATTCTAATTTACAGTGATAACATATTAAAATATCAAAATGTCCAGATTTCAAGAAGAGATTACAAAACATACAAATAAAAAGGAAGTGATGGCCCAAGCAGAGGAAAAGATTAAAGCATTAGAAACCATCAATGAGGAGGATCAGATCTAGGACATTACAAAGTATTTAAATAAATGGTCCAAAATATGCTCAAAGAGCTAAAAGAAAACATGAGCAAAGAACTAAAGGAAAACAGTAGATGCACACAAAGAATATCAATAGAGAGATGGAAATTATGAAAAGGAGCTAAACACAACTGAAGACCAAAATAAAAATTGCTAGAGGGCTTCAGCAGCAGATAGGAGCTCACAGAAGAAAGAATCAGTAAACTTGAGGAAAAGACAATTGAAATCATCCAGTCAGAGGAGCAGAAAGACAGAATGAAGAAAGGTGAATAGCCTGAAGAATCTGTGGAACATATTAGGCATACTAATATATACATGTGGAATCCCTGAAGGAGGAAGGAACAGAGAATATTAAAAGAAAGGATGGCTGAAAACTTCACAAATTTAACAAAAGACATGAGTATATGCATCCAAGATGAACTCCAAATAGGATAAACCCAAATAGACCCACACCAGGCCTTGTTATAATCAAACTGTCAAATGGCAGAATAAAGAATGCTGAAAGCCACAAGAGAGAAGCAACTTGTCACATATAAGGGAACCACAATAAGATTAAGTACCAGTTTCTCATTGGAAACCACAGAGGCAAAGCAGGAGTGGGAAGACATATTTAAAGTGCTGAAAGCAAAAACTTGCCAACCAAGAATTCAGTAGCTTGCAAAAGTGACTTTCAAAAATAAGGAAGGAAATAACACAAGTCCAGATAAAAGCTAAGGGATTTCATCACCACTAGACCAGCTTTATAAGAAATGCTAAAGGGAGTTCTGCAGTTTGGAAGGAAAGGACACCAGACATTGACTGAAGCCATATGAAGAAATAAAGATCTCTGGTAAAGATAATGACATGGGTAAATATAAATGCCACTGTTAAACTCCAATTTTTAATTCCTGCAAGTAAGTATCTAAAAGGCAGATGCACAAAATGTAATGAATTCATAAGGTATAAATATGTAATTTGTGACAAGAATTACATGAGGTGGGGGGGCAGAAGGGTATGGGAATATAGAGTGTGTATACTGTTGAAATTAAATTGGTATCAAAGCAAACGAGATTGTTAAAGATTTTAGGTGTTTAATTTAAGCTCTGTGGTAACCACAAGGAAAATATCAGAGAATATACTCATTGACAGAGACAGAAAGTATAGTAAGGTTACCAGGGGTGGGGGCAGAGGCAATGGGGAGTTATTATAAAATGAATGTAGGAGTGAAAGGAAAAGTTGTAGTAATGGATGGAGGGGAGGGTACTGCAAGATTGTAAATGTGATTAATTCTACTAAATGGTATGCCTGGAAGGGGTTGGGATGGAATAATTTATGTTTATATATATATATATGTTTCCACAGTTAAGAAAGAAAAAAGAAAGATAAACTAAAGCGATAATGACAATTAAATCCATTACATAATCCTGGGTGGAATATAACAAGGGAGGAAAAAATGCTTAAAAGGACAGTATTGGGACATAAGGAAAAAATGGAATATGGAATGTAAGCTTTATTTCAATGCTAAATTTTTTTAACTTAAGAGATAACTGTACTTAAGATTACATCAGTGAATATCCTTGTTCGTAGGAAATGTATATGGAAGTATTAGGTGTGCAACCTGTTCTCAAATGTTCAGAAGATAGACATAATTAGATAGGTCGATAGATAGATAGACAGAAGGATATAGAGGAGGTGGCAAAATGTTAAGATTGGTGGATCTGGGTATCTGGGATTGTGGGGATGTGTTGGAGTTCTCTGAATGGGGTTTGTGTATTTTGCAACTCTTCTGTAAGTCTGAAATTATTTCAAAAGAAAACGTTAAAAGAAAAAGAGGCTATGAGAAAATAAAATAGATCATGGTAGGCATAGTAATTTTTTTCTTTTTGGCATAGGCAGGATCCGAGAATTGAACTTAGGTCTCCGGCATGGTAGACAACTCTGCCACTGAGCCACCGTTGCACCTCCCCATAGTAATATTTTTAGTGTTACTTTAATTTTGTCACTCTCCCAGTAGAGGTCATTTAGTTTTTTTGCTTTTGCAGCATCTATTTATATGTTTTCTGGTTGATTTTTTTTTTTAGAAAATGCACCCTGGATTTTTCTTGGAGAACCACTCATCTGTATTCTTCGTCCAAGTAGTTCAGGAGAAGCTGTGTTCTTGCTGGACTCTGGGGGTGAGTCTGAGACTCAAAACTGATTGTTCACAGAACCTCTTTCCCCTAACCATTTGATCAGTTCTTACTCCTGGGAATAGGAGTGGGGTCCCAGAATGGAAGTGGACATTTACAACATCAATCACTGGGGATCAGTAGGTCCTCAGATGAAGTGGGAACTTGCAGGTAGGTCATGTATAGTAGAAGAGGGAACTCTTGTCTTTCCTAGGGTCTTTTTTTTCTGAAAATTTGAATAATTCAAGCACACTTGAAGTGGTAGGGAAAAAATGGGCAAGTAGGTAGCTCCAGTGGGACACAGGTGAAGATGAGTTGTTTATGTTACCCTCTGTATCTTTTCCCCTTTATCATCCCTGAACCTTCACTAAAGTCGTGTTTAAAAATGATATCCATAGCCTGTGAATTTTGCTCACTCATGGTTTGGCCCCTTTTGTCTGGTCTGCTCCCTAGTCCATCTACAGATTGTTGCCTTTCCATGTGATTCTAAAATACAGTCAGTAGTGTGGTATTGCCAGTTCTTAAAATGAAGTCAGGAAACAGACAAATTTGGGTAACCTGGGAAAGTTATGTCATGTCCTGAACCTCAGTTTCCTTGCCTGTAAAATGGAATTTTGAAGACTAAATGAGAGAATACACATACATACAGCAGTTAAATACTTGGCACTTAGAAAAGCCTGAAAGGTAGTTGTTATTCTGAAAAGTGTACTGTGAGTCTGGAAGCTTGAGGGCTGCCTGTTACAGTTCTGCCACTACTTGTGTTACCTTGGGCAAGTCCTCTGGACCTCAGTTATTAATTGATGGGTCTCACTTCCCTCACCTATAATGAAGGATTTGGAATAATATCTCTAAGATCTTATCTGGATCTAAAAGTTTATCTCATTCATTCACTATGTACTGAATACCTGCCATGTGCCCAGCATGGGGTACAGCTGGCGTGCAGCAGGCAACAAAGCCCCAAACATCTCTTCCCTCATGTGGCTTGCATTCTCATAGGAGGCGACAGGTGATAAACAAGAAAAATGTGTAAGATACATAATATGTTATATGGTGATAGGTGCTCACAGAACAGTAAAGCAGGAAAGGGAGATGAGACCTGATGGGGATGGGGTGTTTGGCTCTTTGAAATGTAGGGAAGGCTTATTGGGATCATGTCATTTCAGTAAACATCTGAAGAAGGTGAGGATGAGATTTGCAGGGAGGTCCTCCTGGGATAGAAACCTAGGATATAGAGATCTTATAAGGAAAATTACCCAAATCTATTAAATAGCAGGAACAGCTTAAAGAGTTGCTAATAATTTGTTCCTGGCAAAAGAAAAATCTATAGCAAAACTTTTTCCTATAATTTTGACACTACTTACAAATGCCTCACACAGAAATGACTGCAAGTTCCCCCTAGACTGTATACTTCTTGAGAGCACCCTCTTCACCTCTTTATCTCCATCACTAAACATGAGTCCTGGTGCATAAAAGGCTCTCAGTAAGGGTTTATTCCTCTTCCCTCCTCTTTCCCCAACCGCCCTTCATAACCACCAAATCATCATCGAGTACATAAAATAAAAATACTGTGAACACTGTGTACAATTTGTCTCAGTTTATAGTTAATTTGTAAGTTGCAACTTACCTTTAGAACCGATTCTGTGATACCCCAGGAGAAGTCGCAGGGAAACTGACCTTGCACGTCTGGGGTGGATTCTTTCAAAATGAAACCATTTTCTTGAATGATCTGTTTATAGTAATATGCCGAAGACTTGGGTTTTCGGTCTTTATGTTTACTATTAAAATCCACATAAAACAATCCGCGGCGGATGGTGTAAGCATCCTGCCATTCAAAGCCATCCAGGAGAGACCAGGCAGTATAGCCAAACACTTGTATTTCATCAAACCTTATTGCTGCACAGAGAAAAGAAAGTAGAGGTGATCAGAGGCCTAAGCACTTGAGCTCATGTTTGCAACTTCACTAACAACATTCCAGGACACTATGTTGTTAGGTAACCAGACTTTTTACTAATTTTCAGGCCAACTGTGTTAAATGGAAAATTCATGTTCATATCTGAAGAGTGACAGAACTGTAACTTCAAAAAAGTGAGTGATGGGTGGCTGCCGTGGCTCAGTAGGCAGAGCTCCGACCTGCCGTGCTGGAGGTCTGGAGTTCGATCCCTGGTGCCTCCTGCCCATATGCAAATTAAAAAAAAAAAAAGTGAGTGATGCAGTTAAATAATTAAATTAAGACTATTCTTGAGATTTAGTGTGCAAATCTGTGTCGGGGGCATGGTGATTTCAAGAAACTTTGGGACTGATACAGTTGCTCGTGATCAAAACTCATTTTCAGTGTGGGGTGGTTCCCTTTTGTGGACAAACTGTCCGTTCTATGAGTCCAACCTTCAGAATGAAAAAATCAGTTTTTAGACTTAAGGGAATATAATGACAAGGAGAAAGAAGCAAAGTGATATAAGAGAATGAGCCCCATCTGAGGGACAGGAGGTGTGGGGTCTTCGTCTGCATTGCTCCTGGAAAGTGCTTTGGGCATAAATCTGTTCCGTGGTGCTCCTTCTAGCAGGTTGGGGCAGCAGATTCTAACTCTTCCTGAGGACCTTCCCTGAAGACCCTCCACTGAAGAACCTGAGATTTTGCTCTAAGCTTGTGATTTCTAAAGGGAGCTACAGAGTTTCGAGAAAGATCCACAGAATATCATTTATTACTGAGTGAGGTGGAATTCAGTTCTGCAGGGAACAGAATTGTAACTTGAACTGGAGTAGAAACTCCATTATTTTAGTCAGGTACCTGTAGATGTCACTGCTTGAGCAATAGAAAAGAATGGGAAATAAGCCAGTGTCAGAAGAAATATTGCATGTCAAGGAGCAATAATAATTGCTCAGCTTTGCCATTCGTAGCTCATTTGTTGTCCTCAGACATGTCATTCAGTTGTGTGATAAGAGTGAAAGTATCACAATTTCAAGAAATGTTTAGAAAGTTAAAGTTCGAAAACATTAAGCATCTCTTTTAGTATTATGTTCTTTTTAGAAGGGTGAAGCAGCGTGGTCTTGCCAATTAAGGATGTATCCAAAATTATTTTGTTCTCAAACTTTTATTTAAAAAGGATATAGGAGTGGGCGGGCCATGGTGGCTCAGCAGGCAGAGTTCTCGCCTGCCATGCCCGAGACCCAGGTTCCGTTCCTGGTGCCTGCCCACGCGAAGAAAAAAAAAAGGACATAGGAGTAACATTAAATAATTCAATGAACATTGGACAACAAAAAGGCCCAACAACAACATTATATATTCAAAGGTGACTTTAATCTATAGAATAAATATTTTTAAAAGTTTAAAAAATAACACTAATGTGCAACCAACCTTGAAGAACCTGGTTGAGGAAATTCTTCATCATGTAGATGGCTGTAGTATCTTCTGTTTTCACATGACTGTCTGTAAACCAACCGTTCTCGGCAATCAAAATTCGGGAATTGCCATATTCCAGTTTAATCCAGTTTAACACTTCTCTTAAATTGAGTGACACATTTTGTCCCATTTTAGCCATAGTGCTTAAGGGCTTGAAATTGTTGGGTCCAAAGGAAAAGGCAAAGAAATCAGCTGTGCCCTTTACTCTATTCTTCTCTGCTTCAGAGAAAAGGGGTAGAATGGAGAGCAACTTCTTTTTCATTACCTCTGGATAGTCGCCATCCCTGTGGATAGGTTTGGCAAACCATCCCAGCACAGAAATCATGGATTGTTGGCACTTGAGTATATCCATTGTATTTTCTGATCTGTTTGGCTCAATCCAGTGGGATCCCAATGTGATCGATAACCAGCCCTTCTGATGCGGGCGGAAGTTAATGTTGTAGTTATGCCAAACTTTCGAGTGTGCCTGATAAAAAGAGAATATTATTATTAATCTTTATTGTTTTTTCTCAAAAGTGTGGTAACTTGCTGGTAGAATGGCCTTTCATGACAAAATTAATGAAGGATAGAGTGATAGCTGGGGAAAGCTGCCAAGGACCTTTGATAACCTCAAAGTCTACCTTTGTCCACTTCCCTGTGTTTCTGTCCTGTTGTTTCTCTTATAGGATCCTAGGGGCAGGCAGAGAACCCTAGTGCTGGCTCCACCTTATTTCTCTGCCTGGCTCTCTTCCTGGGTCCTCTTGGGGCTAGGTGCTGTGCAGGTGAGATATTATGTGGGTCATAGCGTTTCTTCCTCTACATAAAAAAAGAGTCACAGAGCAGTGATCTTTTTTTTTTTTTTTACTTTTTTTATTGTAAGTATAACATATGTACAAAGCAAAGACATAAAAAAGCAATAGTTTTCAAAGCACCCTTCAAAAAGTGGTTATAGGACAGATCCCTGAATTTGTCATGGGTTACAATACAATCCGCTTATATTTTTCCTTTTTGCTCCTCCAGAATATAGGAGGCTAGAGGGCTTAAATACTTATCATCACAGTTGACTTTTTTTTTCCTTCTTTTTTTTGTGAAAAATAGTGTATATACAAAAAAGCTATAAATTTCAAAACACAGCACCACAATTAGTTGTACAAGTATTTCAGACTTTGACATGGCTTCCAATTTCACAATTTTAGGTTTTACTTCTAGTGCTCTAAAATACTGGAGACTAAAAGAGATATCAATCTAATGATTCAGCATTCATATTCATTTGTTAAGCCCTATCTTCTATGTATAATTCCACCATCATCTCTGATCTTTCCATCCCTCTCTTTAGGGGTGTTTGGGCTATGGCAATTCTAAATTTTTGATATTGGAAAGCCCTGTCACTAATATGGGGTAGGGAAATGAAACTGTCTGATGTTCTGGAGAGGCTGGGTGAGGTTTCAGGACTTTTCTGGACCAGGGACCCATTTGGAGGTTGTAAGCTTCTGGAAAGTTACTGTAGTGCCTGGAACCCTTGTGCAATCTTATATGTTGCCCTAGGTGTTCTTTAGGATTGGTTGGAATGGTCCTGGTTGGGGGTTGGCAGGTTATGATAGGTAGCGAGGTCTACCTGAAGCTTGCATAAGAGCCACCTCCAGAGTAACCTCTCAACTAGAGCAGAGATCTTTTATAGTTCTGCAGAATCTCCCTTTAGTCTTAATGTAGAAGTCCAGGCTGTAATGTGTAACAGTAGAGCCCATCTACTATGTTGTTGTGAGAATTAAATTAGTTAGTATATGTAAAGGGCTTTATAACATTGTCCAGCACAGAGTAAGCTCTATATAAGCCTTAGCGATTCTTACAAAAGGGCATTGAGCACTGCACAAAGCAGAAAACCAATGCAAAGAATGTGGACTTTGGAGTCAGCCCACCTGTGTTTGAAATTCTTGTACTTACTGTGTGGCCTTGGGCAAGTCACTTAACCTTTCTGGAAATATCTTAGTTTCTTCAGCTTGTAAAATGAGATTAATCATAATAATGCTCATGTAAGGTTGTGGTCAGATTTAGAGTATATGTGTGTATATATATGTATGTGTATATATATTTCATATATATATATGAAATACATTGCATATTTTAAAATCTGTCACATAGGAGGTACTGTCTAAAGCTGTTATTACTATTGGCCCTCCTGAACATTACCTTTCCAGTTGAGCTGTCTTATAACAAAGCCTCATGGTTGGTACCCAGTAGATTCAATTGGTACTAACTGAGCACTTACTCAATGCCTGGCAGAGTCTAATTGAAGGAAAGATATGGCACAAAAATTTGCCCTCAGGAACCAATAATCTTATTAGGAAAGTAAGACTGAAGTGTAGGAAAGAGAAATATAAAAAATACATAAAATAACACATCAAATGAAAAAAAATTAAAAGCCACAAGGCATTGTTCACAAAGAGTCATGAGCTAAAGCAGAAGGAGGAACAAATATTAAGGACTCTAGGTCAGTTAAGAAATGCCCAAGACCACTTCTCTGTCATGGCCAGCCATGGGATCACCCTTCCTCTGTGTCACAGTCACCTCCCTTCCCATCTGCATTTGACTTCACCTGATTCTTGATTTCTCTTTTTAGATCTCCCAACTTTTCCTCCATCTAGGTGTTTCTAAAACAAGTTTACAACCACCTGTTATTTTTAACCCACAGTCTGTTCACAGTTTTGTTCCTTAGCTTTCCTTTTGCTCTCTGCAGTGTTTTATGTTAGATTGAACTATCTGAATTGCCTTTTTGTAGGTTAAAAAAAATTCAGATATGAACAGTTTTAGGTGCTTCAAATCTGGTAGATCCTGTGAACACCAAAAATGTTCTGGTAGATCCTGTGAACACCCATTAGGGTGGGAAAGGTTGGCATTAATGCAAGGGGTAAGGATTCCAAACTGATGCCTCTTTGCTTTCATGCCAAGAAAAACTGATTTAAATCATTCCCTAAAAAATTTTCTAGAGGAGGTGAGATACCTTGCGGTACTACTACTGCCTACCTCCCCTTTATCGATTTTCCTTTGGAAGATCTTGGAATTATTTAGCACTGAAATGCTCACAAGGGTCCCTAAGAATGCTTTCCTCTCAGAGAAGGCTTCAGCCTGTAGCCTTTTCCCTTGTTTCCAGCATGAAGCTACTGCGTCTGGAAAGAATCATGGGGGACCCTGGAGCAGACCCCCCCTTAGCTGGTCTCTGCATCCCTTTCTGGATCCTTCTGGGTCTGGAATCCCAAGTGAATGTCTTGAGAACTGCTTTTTTCCTGATTCTATGGCAAAAATAATCATGCATTATTATAATTCAAAGGGAGCAGTCTTTGCTTTATTCTAATAGGTCACTTTATTCCTTCCATAGCCTCAGTGCTTTTATTTATAAAAGCCATAGTGATCAGTATATTTCTTTCAGGGTTATCATATACCTCTGATATGGAAAATGTAACGTCCTGAACACATGTAGGATACTGATGGAAACAGTATAAATTTATTAATCCAGTTCTAATAGGAAAAAGGGAAGTTTCTTCAGACCAGATGTTCTGTTGGATGTTTCAGTGATTACATATATATATATGTATATGAAAGATGGCACAATTTGCAATAAAATCTTGATTGCATCAGCATTTTAATGAAAAACAGTACAGCTTTGAAGACAACGAACAGATATGTACCTTTGCAACACCTTTTCCAAGTGTTTTCTAGACATACATGTGCATATGCTGTCACACCCCAAGGTGACCTGCGTGTTCCACAGGGTCTCTTTCACCTTTGCTGCTATTTGCATAAGCTATCAAGGTATCTAGGCTTATCTATACTCTGGGCTGAAGACTGCCTCCCTATTTTCATGTAGAGAATGTGGGGGAGGATCTCTGTGTAGTACTTATGGTTATAACTTGATCCTATTTACCAAGGAACAAGGGAAAAAGTATTGCACAGAGATAAAGAGTTTGACATAATTTTTTTTATCTTTTTAAAAATTTATTAATTAAAAAAATAAAATAAAAAACAAAAACATTAACATATAATTCCGTTCTACATATATATTCAGTAATTCTCAATATCATCACATAGTTGCATATTCATCATTTCATAGAACATTTGCATCAATTCAGAAAAAGAAATAAAAAGACAACAGAAAAAGAAATAAAACAGTAACAGAAAAAAAAGATTATACATACCATACCCCTTACCCCCCACTTTCATTTATCACTAGCATTTCAAACTAAATTTATTTTAACATTTGTTCCTCCTATTCCTTATATTTTTGTTTTTCTTAATTTATTTATTAATTAAAAAAATTAACAAACCAAATAAAACATCAACATATATAATCAGTAATTCACAATATCATCACTTAGTTGTATATTCATCATTTCTTAGAATATATTTGCATTAATTCATAAAAAGAAATAAAAAGACAATAGAAAAAGAAATAAAATGAACACAGGAAAGAAAAAAAAAGATTATACCTACCATACCCCTTACCCCTCGCTTGCATTGATCACTAGCATTTCAAACTAAATTTATTTTACCATTTGTCCCCCCTATTATTTATTTTTATTCCATATGTTCTACTCATTTGTTCACAAGGTAGATAAAAGGAGCATCAGACACAGGTTTTCACAATCACACAGTCACATTGTGAAAGCTATATCATTATACTATCATCCTCAAGAAACATGGCTACTGGAACACAGCTCTACATTTTCAGGCAGTTCCCTCCAGCCTCTTGACATAATTCTTGATGAAACAGGGATATCGATGTGTGGCCTTTAATCTGCAGCTCATAAAGAAGGTCTGTTTGAAAAACTAAAATAGGATTGGCAGGGCAGTGCAACTCTGGGCCCTGAAACCTTGCACAACAGCCATTCTACCATTTTCCAAGGTTACCATTTATCTTGTACATCTACCTTTGGAATGATTGATCTGAGGAAGCTTCAACCTTTGTTCTTTAGATTCAGTAGCTTAAAGGGATAGTCAGTGGGCTTTTCTTTTTAAGCCAGTTAGTTATCAGGGTCTATGTCACAGAGAGACAGCCAGGGGCCCAATATCTCCTTCTGCTCCCTCCTCTAGTCTAACATGGCAGCTCCCTTTGATGCCCTTGGATTCATATTCTAAGTTCTGTGGATGATAGGAAGCATATATGGTAGCCGCAACAACTTTTTTTTTCTTTTATTTGTTTCTTTATTAAAGGAGTCTTTTTGTGTGTGTGTATCAGTAAGAATCGGTCAATTTATGCAACAAAATAAAAAAAGAACTCAGTTACTTAACAGATGTTGAGGGAGTTTTGCTAATCAAGATCACTCAGGAACCCGGCTGACTGCAGCTTCTTTGCAACTTGATCATCCTTTTTTAAAAAAATTATTATACTGTAATTCACATACCACAAAATTTACCTTTTAAAACTGTACAATTCAGTGTTCTTTAGTATATCCACAAAGCTGTGCAATCATCACCTCTATCTAATTCTAGAACATATTCATCCCCAGGAAAGAAACCCCACACCCATTAACAATCACTCCCCATTCCCCCGAGTCCCTAGTCTCTGGCAACCACTAATGTACTTTCCATCTCTATGAATTTGCTTATTCTGGCTATGTCATATAAATGGAATCATACAATATGTGACCTTTTGTGTCTTACTTCTTTTGCTTAGCATACTGCTTTTCAAGGTTCATCCATTTTGTAGCATGCACCAGTACCTCATTTTTTTAATTGCCAAATAATATTCTATTGAGTGGGTATACCACATTTTGTTTATCCATTCATCAGTTGTTAGTCATTTGGGTTGTTTCCACATTTTGGCTATTATGAATAATGCTGCTATAAACATTTGTGTATGACTTTTTGTGTAGATGTAAGTTCTCAGTTCTCTTGGGTTATACCTAAAAGTAGAATTGCTGGTCATATGGTAACGCCATGTTTTAACTTTTTTTGTTCCCCCTATTATTTATTTTTATTCCATATGTTCCTCTCATCTGTTGACAAGGTAGATAAAAGGAGCATCAGACACAAGGTTTTCACAATCACACAGTCACATCGTGAAAGCTATATCATTATACAATCATCATCAAGAAGCATGGCTACTGGAACACAGCTCTACATTTTCAGGTAGTTCTCTCCAGCCTCTCCATTACATCTTGGATAACAAGGTGATATCTACTTAATGCATAAGAATAACCTCCAGGATAACCTCTCGACTCTGTTTGGAATCTCTCAGCCATTGACACTTTGTCTCATTTCACTCTTCCCCCTTTAGGTCGAGAATGTTTTCTCAATCCCTTGATGCTGGGTCTCAGCTCATTCTAGAGTTTTTCTCAATCCCTTGATGCTGAATCTCAGCTCATTCTAGGATTTCTGTCCCACGCTGCCAGGAAGATCCACACCCCTGGTAGTCATGTCCCACATAGACAGGGGGAGGGTGGTGAGTCTGCTTGCTGTGTTGGCTGGAGAGAGAGGCCACATCTGAGCAACAGAAGAGGTTCTCTTGGGGGTGACTCTTAGGCTTAATTTTAAGTAGGCTTGACCTATCCCCTGTGGGGTTAAGTTTCATATGAACAAACCCCAAGACTGGGGGCTCAGCCTATAGCTTTGGTTGTCCACACCGCTTGTGAGAATATCAAGAATTCAACTTGGGGAAGTTGAGTTTTCCCCCGTTCTCACCATTCCCCGAAGGGGACTTTGCAAATACTTTTCCACTCACTGATCAAATCACTCTGGGATTCATCAGGGCATCACCTGGACAAACCAAGAAAATCTCATGTCCTATACAAAGTTCCATGCACTTAAGGTGTTCAATCAACTATCTACATAAGTTATATTAGGAGATGCACTAGTCAAAGTCATGTTTTAACTTTTGAGGAACTGTCAAATTGTGTTCCACAAACTGTTTTACATTCTCATCAGCAATATATAAGTGTTCCAATTTATCTACAACCTCACCAATGCAACAACTTTTGAAACGAAGATGAAGGGGGTAGACATCAGAAAGACATGGCGGAATACTGGGGTAGGGGAGGGAGAAGGCTATTGGAAGGGATGGTCATCTGAAGACAGATGAACAAACCTAAAGCATCATTCTTGTCAGTTTTAATGAGTCCCCAGGCATTTGTCAGAAGTTAAATTTCCAAATTGATGCATCCTTTTAGTCACATTTTGGCTGAAGTATCTTCTTGTGAACTGTAATAACTTGCTTATTGTAAACTATTTAATAGTATATTAAATAAAAACTGTTAAAGAAAATTTGTTGAAAACCTCTACAAGCATAACAAACTGTTTTCATATTCTGTGTTCTCTTCCAGCCTTTGCCATTACATCCCAACTAAAATCACTTTAAATATTTTCCATATTACTTTTGTCTTCAAAATCACCTTATTTAATAGTATAAGAAATTATCAAGTGGATCAAATATTTAACCATCCCTGTCTTTTTTTATTTTTAAATTTTTTATTAATTAAAAAAATTACAAGAAACACAAACATTCCCAACACATACACTCAGCAATTCACAATATCATCACATAGTTGCATATTCATCATCATGATCATTTCCCAGAACATTACCATCAATTCAGAAAAAGAACTAAAAAGACAACAGAACCATCCCTGTCTTTTGATAGAAATTAGGTTGATTTTGTTTTGTTTTGTTTTTACCTGTCATAGATAATGTTGCAATAAATAATTCTGGGGACATAGCTTTGAATTTTCAAAATTATTTCCTTCTCTTAATCCCAGGAATGGGCTACCTATTTTTTAAAAAATCATTTAAAATGTTTCCAAATGCTTTCCAAAATGTACCAAGTTAATATTTAACAGTTGGTTTTTCACCTAGGAATGTGTGGTAACGAAACAAAAGTTGTAAACAACACTAATTTAAATATAGGTTGTATTTCCCTGGTATGGATGTAAAAAATTACACAGTAAGCAGAACATAAATCTAATGGCATGATGGAATAAGGCAGTTTCTGAAGATTGGTCCACAGAAACAGCTCAAACCAGGTTGCTGGGTACACATCATTTACATACAGGATTTCTGAGATTTCCTGCTTCAAATTCATCTCTGCACATTTGTCCATCCTTGTTGCGGCCTTTTGACTATCTGTTCTAGTAAATCCATTACCAACTCACTCTTGTCAAAATTGATTACTCTATTTGGGGAAAAATGACCATCAAGAATGATATAAACGTGCCATTAACCTACATGGTACTATGGGGGAAAGGACCTGCTTTTGAAAGCATGAAACCAGGCACAACAGTGGCCCCCTACTAATTGACTATATGATCCTAGACAAATTATTTCCTTTCTAGAAGCTTCAGTTCCCTCCTCTATTATGCCGACATAAAAACAAACACTTTAGAAAGTTGTTGTGAAGATCAAATGAAGTTTGTAAGTGAAGGCCTTGTGAAAATGAAGTATAAATTGAAAATCCTTCAAAAGAGCAAGCTGGAAATAACTTACTGTGGAACATCGTGGTGGGAAGTCTGCGTTGGTGTAGTGTTCTGCAGATAGTTCACCCTTACCTCTCCCAGTTTCATGGCTGGACAACTTTGTCCTCACTTGTTTTTTGCAGGTGACTGAATTTTACTCATTGTCTATTTGGACAGGGATTGATTTCAGTCTGATTTCATTTTGTCATCTGATCAGCACTTCTTTATATTAGTATCAAGTTTTATGCTAA